>PNEQ01063439.1:0-27984 GCA_003012365.1 Medauroidea extradentata
CGATACTGGGCGCAGGTGGTTATCATGGAGTAATACAATCCATGCGGCACCCGAGGAGGCCTTTTAGCGCTGCCGCCACTGTATTGTATTTCGCCGCCCTGCCCGACAGCCACGGCGCCGAGGAGTGAGTGGGAAGGGGGTGTCCTAGCTCCGCCACCACAGTATCGTACTACACCGCCCAGCCAGACAGTCGCGGCTCTCAACAGTATGTTTAAAAATTAGTGTCCCAAGAAACTGTACAATTATGTTAAGATGTCTTTCGTAATGTTTATTTCTTTTAGACCCTACTTATAGTTTCTTCTAGTCAGTTAATCATTGTAACCTTTGAGATTATTATATAAAATATATTTTTAGTGAGTCTGTAGTCCATTCTGTAGATATGTCCATAGAATTTCAGGCGTATCTTGCGTATGGTGTCACTGAATTAGGCCGTTAAATTGTAAACGTATTTTTTTTTTTTTTTAATTCGTGTAGCAGAATTTCCTTCGTCTAGTTACAGAAAGTGATTCCTGTCCGAAAGCGATAACTTGAACAGTGGTTAAGCCCGACGTAATATAATTTAACATGTAAACCCCTGTCCTTGCTTCACGCCTAAGGTTACCAGACGTCTGGCAAAAGAAGGACACGCACTACTTTTAAGTATTTTTTTCTGCGCCCGACGGATTTTCCATGACGTTTTAACATGTCCAGCTTCTCAGCATAATGAGGTATTACGTGAAATGTTAAATTCTCCTTAGATTACGTGTGTTATCTTTTTGGTTAGCACACTACACCTTAGCAGTCAGGTTTTTGACAGAAGCACTTACGGCCTTGTTACGGAGTTTTGCAGTGATTTCGAAAAGATTTTTTTTATTGCTACCTAATACTCACATCAAAATTTCGCTGCACAGTTTTGACACTTATATGTTTTATAATTTGTACAATTATACTGAACGATTTTTTTAGATTTCATTACCCAAAGTACCACGTTTTTCGTCGTGAAAATAAGCAAAAATGAAGGAAATTATTTTTTTGCTGGCGAATGGTACATTATTAAAAAAAAAAAAAACGCGTCCACAGTATTGTGCATCGTGTGATTGCACATTGACTCAAATTTTTTCAAAACTTTGAGTTATTGGCACCAGTCTGAAAAAAAACTCGGGAACAAGCCCTTAAGCATTTACCTGGAATAATTTCGGACCCTGGAAAAAACCGAAATCAGGATGGCCTCAGCCGGGGATCGAATCAAAATGTTTTACCACTCATCCATCGCGCTCGGTTACCAAACAGGACTAAAATGCGCCCTATCTACCAGACATTTGGGCGCACATACGACCGAGAAAACACTTAATCGTAGATATTTTTTAAAACTAAAAATGTTGTAATCTGTAACCACTTGTCATGTCATGTACTGTACATGCACGCTCGCGCTTAGTAGCTGGCCCTTGAAATTATAGCATACCTAACCGTCATTCGATTCAGCCCACATTGGTTTGCTTATTAACTAACCTAGAACAACTTACGAGAGCATGGTACACAATTCAGCGCTAAAAAGCAGCAATTTAAAATTATAGGTTTCTCAAAGTCTGTTTGCACAAAAAAATTCGACAATCGGTTTAACCAACTTTCTGAGCAGAATTTTTTCTCGAGCAACGTATTGTAAAGAAAAAAATATTGACGCCGAAATCTCGTACATTTAATTTCGGTGGAATAGATTATGCAAATGTATCATTCTGGGTAAATGTCTGCGCATAATGTTGGCTAGTATCATTATCTATGTTTGTTACTTTATAGTTCTTCCGTATTGTCTTTAAAAACGGGTAGATTTATTTTTCAAACACACACAGAGGGGACAGGGAAAGCAGAGATAAGAGACCTGCATAGAAGTCTATCCCACGAGCAAGTGCACTTTCTCACACCTGACATTTCAGACTAAAATCAATATTTTGCCATCACGATAAAAAAAATGTTTCATCTTACTAAATGAACTAATGGTTGTACTATAGGTCGACGTTTGCAACATATAAATCCCGTGGAAAACAAATGGCAATGCACATCAGACCTCAAATTGTTATTCCGGTAGAACACTCTCAATAGTACACTCTTTCTTGAGATATAGTACGAGCTTTTCTTTAGGCGCTAATGTGGTAGACGTGGATGTGGTCGAAGGAGGGGGGAAGTGGTAGGGGTGGAAAGCGACACACCTGCAGGTCTGGGGTCCTTCCATTGTTCTTTATCATGACGCGAACGAGCGGCGGTTGACCTCCAGGCTCGCTTATCGCGCGCGCATTCCAGCCAAGGATTCGACCCTGGAAGGTCACCGCACGGATGTTGTGTCTCCTGGATGCGGGTGTACCTCACCTCCCCACCTCCTTCCTCGGTCAGGGTCGCTCCACAAACTTTTACAACCCCGCGAGATTCCGCCCGCGCGTCACCAGGGGTGCACAAAGTAGCCCCGCGTCGCCGGCCACACCCAACACACACACACACACACACCTCATGGCTGGAACATTTTATTGTTACAGGCAGCAGCATGGACATTTTAATCGAAAATTATGGTTTGTACAGACTGGTTAAACGATGCACAAACTCGTCACCATCATACTTATTTTTTTCGTCTTTGTTTTCTGAATGTGCAACGCAGTCTGCATGTTTATAGTCTACCACTGTACTCATTATAAACATGCATACGAAATAGAAAATCGTTACAAACAGTACTAAAGTACTGTGCTTTATTACATATAAATAGAACAGTACATTGAATGAAGTATTAGAGCGGCATAGGTTAATAATATTGATACATTATGACTCATCATGATTTAACATAATTATGTAAAAAAAATTTAAGTATTACGAAGAAAGTTTGTATTTATATAAGAATAACACTGCTACATAAATTAAAATCAATCGATTTCATTACTTTATACTTGCTTGATAGAAGCATAACACTAATAACACATGTCCATTTAAAAAATCTCTAGAAACTACACAAAGAGTAGGTAGTAAAAGACTCAGCATGAGACAATTTTACACGCACACATACACACGTACACACGGTTTCGAACAAAGAATCCCATTTTTATAGTACACTAAAGGGTACCATCAACTACAGGTAGGTTTCAGATCGCCAACTTTGGTATCATTACAATATTTTAGTTGGCAGGACATAATTGTCATAAAATATCTATGATCGTTATTTTGATAATAAACGTCACTGAAATGTTGCGTGTTAATATACGCTACCGTAGCAAATCTGGTAGAAAATTGTTTCATAAATACCCGTGAAATTATACGAACTCTATATATATATTTTTTTTCGTTGGTCGCTATCATGCGAAACATATGTAAAAAAGCTATTTTAATATGTGCATGTTTATGCTCGTAATAATTACTGTCAGTAGAGAGGTTGGTTGAAATTAGCCAGGCTGGTATATATGATATATTTTCCCGAAAAAATGTACTTGGCTGTCATTAAAAAATACCGTTTGGCCTATTAAAATACGCAAGTTTACATGTGCTGATGTAGTTTATTGCCTAATTTATTGAGGATAAATTATATGTTTTATGTTTTGTTATAATTATGTAAGCTTTTTCGAATCGAACGTTTTATGTTTTTTTTTTTTTTTTTAATCGGTGCGTTTTCCTTTTCTTAACATCTGTGAACACAACATTTTTAGACTACCAACCAAACACGTGGAATCAACACATACTGTAATTTAAAAATGACAAGGCGACATCGCCTTAACTGTGCCATTAATAAAGTCGTATTATTATTATTATTATTATTATTATTATTATTATTATTATTATTATTATTATTATTATTATATCATTGTACAATAACCACAGAAATGGTTTTACACATAAACTCAAATGAAGTTATGATCGTCACAGTACAATACAATATCAATTAAAATAAAAATATTATATATAAGATATTATGTTATGACGTTTCCCAGCGTGCATTCTGGTATCCGAAGGTATTTAGTTCGGGACTAAGTAAATTCCAAATATATACTCAGGCGATAGAAAAGCAGCGGTAAATATACGGAATTGATCCATACCACCTCGGATTTATCCGTTTTCTCGACAATTTCCTGTTAAGTGCTGACCAAAATCTCTCACTCCCTCACTCCACAATTTCCTGTTTCACTGGATGTATACAATATTATTCGCATGACCAGGCACATATAAAAGCTGAACAATTTTTCTAAAATTGTTGTAACATCGCATTTTTGTGCTGTTCTTTGTGGTGGAAGAGGGCCTACTATTGTCTTCTGTGCTATATTCGCTGTGTTGTCTTCTCTACAATAATTTCTGTCGCTGTGTTCATTTGTTTTCTCCTCGTTGTTTTTGTCCATTATTGTCGCCATTTAAGCACATTGTTTGATCCTTATGTGTCAGACATTCATTTCTTGTTTTTATTTCTATTAGTCTCCATATCGAGCATACAAGATGATCAGAAAAGAATACCACAAATTTTAATGTCTATAAAACCAAAACCGAACATCCTACAACCTTGGTTGAACAGATAAATGAATCTGGGAGCAATAACGTTTTTTTTTTTTTTTTTTTTTAAATTTGTACATGCTAACACGGTGGTTTGTTTCCTCCAAAGATGTTAGAAGTGTGCAGATGGAGCAAGTCGCCGGGAATTGTAATCAACCAAACGCTTTACATGGCTGGTATCAATATGGCCGACTAATTAAAAAATTGAGGAAATATTAGTTAGGAGGTGTGTAAACAGGGCTAAAATATAAGAGTTTTCAACCTAAAACATCAATTAAAGAACATAATACATTAATTTACCATAAAAAAAATACCTGTCTGATGTGTACTTTTGAGGTTAAAGCAGTATGGCGGCTGGCAAATTTGGTGGCTACCTCTCTCCCCTCTTGGCGTCTCTCCCCTCGCCCTCATTTAGACCTTATGCTACCCTCGTGGTTTCCTCAGTTATAAGAGACGAGGGGGACTTAATTTTCCAGCAGGATGATGCGCCACCCCATTGGGACCTTGTTCACGGACACCTGAATGAGACCTTGCTACAACGCTGGATTGGTCGCGGAGCAGCAGATGACCGCCCTCTTCATCATTGGCCCTCAGAAGTCCAGACCTTACCTTGTGCGATATCTTCTGTGGAGGAACATAAGAGATCATGTACACCATTGCCGGATATCATAGCTGACCTTAAAACGAGTATTACTTTCGCCATCCAAACCGTTAACACCGGACATGCTGACAAGAGTGTGGAACGAGTTCGTGTACCACGTAGATATGGTTCGGGCTGCGCATGTTGGTTACATTGAACATTTATGATGATGTGGTAAAGAAACTTCATTGTTCCACGGTTCATTTGACTGGTAAACCAAGGTTGTGGGTTGTTTGGTTTTGGTATTATAGTCGCTCAAAGTTAACTGTTTTTTGATCATCCTTTATTACTATTTCAGAATTACTTTTATGTTTGCTGACTACAGCTATTTCAGACTTCCTTGATTTCTTTCTTTGTTTTTTTTTTTTTTTGTAGTTCATTTCCTCATGCTTAGTTCTTTTATGAAACTGAGGGTTTTCTGCGATTCACCAACGTTTTTCAGCAATGGCATATATCCAAAAAAACACTTCAGTTTGTTCATCATCTTTATTTTGTATCGGGAAACGACAAAAAAAGTGAATACCGTCCGTTATCTAATTTTGGCTTTTTAATACTTCTGTAATAAGACAATGACGCGTAGGCTAATTTGATTTAGTTTGTGACGAAACCGCTACGGGTAAGTTTAATTATTTTATTTTCGAAAGCATTCGGTCGGCCCCTTGTAGATCAAATGATCTTGGGATATAGAAGATGTCGAGTACAGATATAAGACACTAGACCTCCATATAAAACGTGACATAAAGTAATTACATGTTACAATATCAATTACAGAAAATTATTGACATATAAAACTTCAGCATGTTATATGACGTGAATTTGACTGTGCTAATATCTACATTACTTTTCTAATAACAAATTAAAAACAGCAAGAATTAAAAAAATATATATAAATAAAACACGTACCAGAATACAAAGCAAAAATTGTTTATTCATAAATTTTTCAGCTGAATACAAGTTATGAAGTTTTAAGTAATTTTTTTAAATTTTTTACATCTTTTGTATTTTTACTTTTTGTGTATCTCAATTACAGGCAGTACTTTATTGTAAATTGTGATTACTGCATAGTCGAAACCTTTCTGAAATTTAGTTAACTCATTGATTGGTTGGTGGGGATACGGCGAAAATGGTTGGTTCTAATGTTATGAGATTGTATCTCATGGTTTGTTATAAAATATTCTTTGTTTTTAAGGCAAATTTAATTGTAGATAATATGTATTCATAGGCCAAAGGCAATCTTTCCTAGAGATATGAAAAAGGGTTTACAAGAATATTTGGGCTTTACTCCGCAGTAGTAGGAAATAGGGGCTTTCAGGACACAGGCTTCAGGCTGAGGATAAGAGGATGAGTCCGCCATCTTGGATTACATCACGGCGGCCATCTCGGATCAATCCGCCGCCATCTTGGATTACATCACGGCGGCCATCTTGGATCAATCCGCCGCCATCTTAGATCAGTCTGCCATTTTGGATTACGTCACAGCGGCCATTTTGTTGTTCACAGCGGCCATTTTGTCACATGTCATGTCACATTATGTCATATCATGTCACATTATGTCCTATGTTATGTCTTATATCATATGTTATATCTTATACCATATGTATTGTTAAGACTTATGTCTTATGTTATGTCTTATACTATATGTTATGTCTTATGCCATATGTTATGTGTTATGTTATGTCTTACATTATGTCTTATGCCATATGTCATGTCACATCATATCGTCCATCTTGTCGAGTCCTCCATCTTGTTTCCAGCAGTCATTTTGTTTCAGGGAATTTTTCCCTGCAGGAGGGAATTTTTTCCCTCGAAATTTCCCTCATCGTCTGCTGGGGAGGTCATGTTTGTTTCCATCATTGACAACTAGGTGGCGCTAGTGTCGCAGTTTGTTTCCATAATTGACTGCTAGGTAGGTGGTGCTACAGTCGACATCCGCTATGTTTGTTACAACATCTACATCGCCGTCTGCTAGAGTGCTCTAGTATCGCTATTGATGTAAGGTCGAAGTTGCTTGTGTTTGTATATGGGAGAATAGACCTTATGATTTTATTTTTAGTGAGTTAAAAATTTTTAATTCGCCAGGTGTTGGGCGCGAACTGCCTCACGTTGTGTTATTAGACATGTGCCCTAGCCCACAGAGCTACGAGCACACTGACGATAGGGTATTGTTAAATAGTGTATATATAAAAATAACCTTTGTACCAGATAAATGTTCATATTTAATTTATTTTCATTTACATTTTTAGCATACCTATGTCTTATTGATTATATATATTAAATTTATCCTACGAAACCTCAAAGCGGGCAATTGAATCATTTTCACATGATTCAAATAAATGCACGCACGAAACCTCAAAGCGGGCAATTGAATCATTTTCATATGATTCAGAAAACCTGGACGAAATGCACGAACGAAACCTCAAAGCGGGCAATTGAATCATTTTCATATGATTCAGAAAATCTCTGCGAAATGCACGCACGAAACCTCAAAGCGGGCAATTGAATCATTTTCATATGATTCAGAAAACCTGGACGAAATGCACGAACGAAACCTCAAAGCGGGCAATTGAATCATTTTCATATGATTCAAATAAATGCACGCACGAATCCTCAAAGCGGGCCATTGAATAATTTTTATGTAATTCAAAAAACCTCGACGAAATGCACCCACTAATCCTCAAAGCGGGCAATTGAATAATTTTCATATGATTCAAATAAATGCACGCACGAATCCTCGAAGCGGGTAATTGAATCATTTTCATATGATTCAAATAAATGCACACATGAATCCTCAAAGCGGGCAACTGAATCATTTGAGCACAGGCTTCAAGCTGAGGAACAGCCAACATCAAAATCCACAACGAAAAGCACCTTGTCATCAGCTGCCTAGAAGTAGTAACTATTTCTGCTCTACGAATCCTCAAATGCGGGCAATTGCAGCGTAAAAAGTTTGCAAAGCGGGTAAGTAAATAACTTATATTTATCAAATAAAACAACACTGTACGATTTTATTTATAGAGAGATCCAAGATGCATGCCTCGTAGACTGCGACTTGAGAAAAAAATCGAAACATCATATATTTAAAAAAAATAAATGTTATACAATCGACTGAATTTGTTCAGATATATCCGGAACATAGACTACTGTATGCAAGAGGGGTCTAATCCAACACCTTGATTTTTTTTTACACAGTGAACATCTGAAAGGTGATTTAATACACTGAATTCATTTCAGTGCCTAGAGATATATATTTTAGAAGCCTCGCAGGTGATGAAGTGAGAATTTTTTCGTCCAGCACGATTCCCACATACGAAAATCTGGAGACTGACCTCGCAAAACTTGACGGGAAGGCGAACATCCTAACCATAGCTATTTTTCTGCCATCTCGCTGGAGCCACAGACACTCTTGTCCGTAAAACTAATTCCTAGCTATCGACTTGGCACAAACTGTCTTTTATTTTCACATAGCACATGCTGGTACGATGGTGACGATATTGTTTCCCTCTGTAGTCTACCAGTTACAATATAAAGCACGTTTTCTTGATCATTCGTAATTTAGTTTGCTGAGAACTGTCAACATGGAATATTTTCACCCAGCTAATCATTATGTCATTGTAACACCAGGCTTAAGTAGGGTATCGTACTGTTACTGGTCACGCAGTATATTGCGACGCTTCACAGAAATATGTGATGGTACTTATCACAGCCTTTATATAAGCGAACCACTAAACCACGAGCCATATTGTCAAATCATTGGCTGTAGTACTTATGGGCACTGTGCAGTCTTCTACATGCGGCAAGAAACACAATTACCCTGCTCCAAGGAGGACGTAATGAGATTTTCAAGTGTCTACGACAAGAAGGCACGACTTAATACCCAACAAGACTAAAGTAAATTGTGATGGCAGGCAGCAGCGAAAAGGCAAGGGCTAGCTGTACACTGCTGTGTGCAAGAAACTTAGGAGAAGATGACTACAACCCTATTGATCGCAACCAATCATCAGTTGCAGTAACACCAGCATGGATTCATTCAACAAGAAAATGTCAAAGAGGTATGGATAGACACTTGATTTCGATGTAAGCCAGCAGTAAGAGGCGTTATAAATTTCGTCTGTACCAACTTCCAACAAGTATTGTTTGAGTGTTTTCATGTGTGCTATGTCTAACCAAGAGAACAACGTATTTTTTTTACTAGCGTAAATAGAGCTACTGATCCCTCAGTTGTTAACTGATCGCTAAGGAGTAAACATCTTACAACAGTGTTCTCGAACAAGAATGAATACTATGAATGATGAACTACCAGTCACTGCTTAGTGTACGCTTGCGAAAGACATTTTTCCAGCAACGAAGAAGCACAGCTGTGATTTTTGCAACAAGACATTTAATAAATCGCATAATGCGAGAAGACATGAAAAGTGGATATGTGTGAAAAACCCGTCTCGCAAGCAGCTGCGTTGTGATACGTGCCGTATGAAAATAGCAAGACAAGATCTTATGAAGAGACATCGTGCATCATGTAAAGAACTCGTTCCATTACCTGTGAATCGCTATTTGCGGAAGTTTCGATCATCAAGTTGCAAAATGGAGCCTACAGAAGTGAAAACTGATTCCGCAACAGAGCCGAAGACATCAGAATTGACATCCTCATCATACAGACGTTCATGTAGCTACTGTAACAAAACATTTTAATGTGCTCGTAATGCAAACAGACATGCAGCTCACAAATGTAAAATGAATCCTAATCGTAAAGCTTACAGATGTGATAGCTGCAATAATTTATTTGCACGTGTTGACAATCTAAACAAACACCAGAAAATATGCACATGACTTGTTCCCCTTTCAAAACCATTATTACCATCACCGCAGAAAAGAAATAGACTTGTAAATGGTGCTGCTGAAAATGACGATGAAGAAATGTGTACTACAATAATAACTTCTGATCAACATGCGAACACCGTGGACAATTCTGTGAACAATGCAACAACATCAAGATACAAGTGCGGACAATGCAACAAGGCTATAGCTACGAGTTCCAATATGAGACGTCATGAGAGAAGTAAAAAAGTGTGTTAAGGAAAAAGGTTATGCTTATTACACGACAACTTGTTTTAAATGCAATCTTTAATTCAAGTGCTATGAACGAAAAGATATTCAAGATGATGTTCTTAGCTGTAAGATTCATCGCGAACAGGAAGCTGCATGTAACAAGGCATGCAAGGAGCATGTAGAAATGTGCACTGTTCCAGTCCTGAAGCCTGTACAGGCTGTAAATGAGACAAATAGCAATGGATTCATTTTGAAGGAATCGGCTTTCCGAGGCACTCTGAAGACTTATGTAGCACCTAGTGCATCAGACACTGCAAAATATATTTTGCTCATTTCTAACCGATATGAAACAAAAATTAAACTATCAACTTACAGAAGAACTGGAAAACCATGGTTCGTTAAAATGTAATTTGTGGTTAGACTGTGAATACACTAAACCAGAACCCCATGAAGAAGAATTCTGCAGAAAAGCATTTAAGACATCAAATGTGCCTTTATACGATACACAGCAGAGCGAAAAAAGTGTTGAAGCTACTGTACTAAAACTTTGCCAAGAGGAAGAAGAAATGATTGCAAAGGGTTCGGGCTGGACGCTTCAGTGTGTCAATCATTTAGAGCTGCGAACAAATGTTTTCTGTCCAATTACCAAATAACATGCAGTGAAAAGAAATGTAATTAAAATGTGTATTATACTGTAAATAAATGATTTACTGTTTGTAATAAAGTGTGTTTTATTTATAGAGTGTAAAACCTCTATGTTTAGACCAGTAAGTGATACATACACTAGTTCAAATAATGTTGCATTTCTAAATCTGATATGTTATCCTGCCTCGACAAGTAAAAGATAATGCAGTACATTAAATAATTGTGCATTTAAACAAAGTTCTAGATTACAAATAAAACAGGGATGATAATGTAAATACATTAGATGGAACGTTTGTCCAGTCAAGTACAAGATATTGAAGATAAAGTATGATTTTTTTTAACATCATCTCACCAGGCTAATGTGACCAGTAAATACAATTTATTACAAGTACTCGCATAATGTTTTAAAGAGGAGTTATGTTTTACTAGTTGGATAATATGGTTTTTTATACTGGCAAATAGAGAATTACCATTAATTTTCTAGGGATAAGAAAAAGATAAGCTAGGTTCACACTGTTCACTTGACATCATATTGATTTGCTCGAAGTAATTTTTCTAACGAACTTGTTTCAGTTATGCTGTATGATTAAGTACCTTATTGAATAAATAGACGTCTTCTTGTTCCCAAGGAAGGCTCTCTAGATTTGAATGCAAGCTAAAAGCGAAGACCTACACCTGTGCAAACATGTCCACATCAATTATTTTTTTCGTCTGTAAGAATCAGGAGAAAATTGAGTGTCTTCGGGGACGTCAGCTGTCAGAGGTGATGAATGTTGTAGCAATGTCATAGTCTTGCTGATATGTGGATTGCCACCACTAACCTGCAGAGCATGCAGAGAGTGCTGAGTTGATTGCGATGCGTGCGGAGCAGATTGCGGAGCCTGCGGAGCTAATTACAGATCATGCGGAGCATGCGGAGCTAATTGCAGAGCAGATTGCGGAGCCTGCGGAGCTAATTGTGGAGCAAGTGGCGCTAATTGTGGAGCATGTGGAGATAATAGTGGAGCAAGTGGCGCTAATTGTGGAGCAAGTGGCGCTAATTGTGGAGCATGTGGAGATAATAGTGGAGCAAGTGGCGCTAATTGTGGAGCAAGTGGCGCTAATTGTGGAGCATGTGGAGATAATAGTGGAGCAAGTGGCGCTAATTGTGGAGCAAGTGGAGCTATTTGTGGAGAATGTGGAGCTAATTGTGGAGCATGTGGAGCTAATTGAGGAGCAAGTGCAGCTATTTGTGGAACATGTGGAGCTAATTGCGGTGCCTGCGGTGCTAAGTGCGGTGCTAAAAGGAGCTAATTACAGAGACTGAGGAGGCGAAGTAACATGAGGAGGAGCATGAGAAGGAGCACGAGGAAGGATATGTGGAGGAGCATAAGGATAAGACTGATATGCAAATTGCGGTGCTAATTACAGGGCTAATTACAGTGCTAATTAGTGCTAATTGCAATGCTAATTGCAGGGCTGAGTGCAGTGTCTGTGGTGATATGTGCAACGCTCAACATGTTATGTCTACATAATTGTTCGGTGCCTGCGCTGCGTAGGGAGCTTCAGCTCCCTATGCACCGCAGGCAGCCTGCTGTGCATAGGGAGGTTTTCCCTATGCACTGCAGGCACCGAAAATTTTTAACTCACTAAAAATAAAATCATAAGGTCTATTCTCCCATATACAAACTCAAGCAACTTCGACCTTACATCAATAGCGATACTAGAGCACTCTAGCAGACGGCGGTGTAGATGTTGTAACAAACATGATGGATGTCGACTGCAGCACCACCTAGCAGTCAATTATGGAAACAAACTGCGACACTAGCGCCACTTAGTAGCCAATGATGGAAACAAACATGACCTCCCCAGCAGACGATGAGGGAAATTTCGAGGGAAAAAATTCCCTCCTGCAGGGAAAAATTCCCTGAAACAAAATGACTGCTGGAAACAAGATGGAGGACTCGACAAGATGGACGATATGATGTGACATGACATATGGTATAAGATATAATGTAAGACATAACATATGGCACAAGACATAACATGGCATAAGACATAACATATGGCATAAGACATAACATATGGCATAAGACATAACATATGGCATAAGACATAACATAAGGCATAACAGATGGTATAAGATATAACATATGATATAAGACATAACATAGGACATAATGTGACATGATATAATGTGACATGATATGACATAATGTGACATGACATGTGTCAAAATGGCCGCCGTGAACAACAAAATGGCCGCCGTGATGTAATCCAAGATGGTAGACTGATACAAGATGGCGGCGGATTGATCCAAGGTGGCCGCCGTGACGTAATCCAAGATGGCGGACTCATCCTCTGATCCTCAGCCTGAAGCCTGTGTCCTGAAAGCCCCTATTTCCTACTACTCTCCGCTTAGGATCCTAACAGCCTTTTTCTGCATAAAAACACTTTATTTTCGTTAGTTGAGTTGCCCCAATGCGAGGAAGCCGTTCAGGCGTTGCAGCGTGTCACGCGTATTCTTTTTTACGCGAAACAGCTTAACTTATTCATATTATGTTTATCTACGAAAATAACACACACTTGAAACTATGCTTCTATGTTTTAAAAAATTCAGCACGATTGTTATAAACATGATTTTCGGCCCTCTCGAAAAGGCTAAAAACGGTTTTTCAAAGCCCAGTTTACTCCGAAAAAATAACAGTAACAATGTTAATTACAAAATATTACAAAAATATTATCAACAATTTCTAAGCTATGATACACTATTTTATAGCAATGTTGATAGAAAATGTGTTATTAACATTGCTGAAAACACCAATGTTACTAACAAAGTTGTAAGAACGATGAACGGACGGTAATAACAGTGTTGATGACAAAAATGCCTACAACACTGCTGATAACATTGCTAGTAACATTTGTTACCAACATTCTTTTATCTACGCCGCCCTAGAATGGGTCGCAAAAATAATGTTGTCAACAGATTTAGTGACAAAGTTATTAACATGTTTTAAAAATGCATAAATTTTGTTGCAAGCAAATGTTTTCAACAAAATGTTTGTATCAAATTGTATTAGAATTTTTTTTATAAATATTAACAATGTTCGTAACAGAATGTTGGCAACAATGTTAATAACATGATGTTTTCAACAATTTTCAAGCATTTTTACAACATTGTTAACAACGTTGTTGAAAACACGTGTTATTAGCAATGTTATTGTTGTTGTGAACTAGACTTAGGCTGCTCGTACTACGAAAATACCACCTGAATTCGTAAAGCGCAAAGCAAGAAGCTTTGCTTCATGCTATCCAAAAAATAACAAACAAGTTCACAGCAGGAAGAAAGAACGAACTAAGCAGGGTTTAACAAGTGAAGTGTGGAGTGTATTGCGAACTATTTATAGACAGACGTGGGTTGCTGTCTGTTTTCCTGTCAGCCTGGGCAAACTGCCAGAATAACACACAGGCCGTCGACCCGCGAGTGGATGGAGAAATACCACGACTGTAAATACGTTCCTTTTTTAAACTGTGAAAACCAGTACATAACATTATGTTAGCCTTGAACCGCAGATATATGAATCATAATTTATCGACCCCACCGTTGCAAGTCGTTAGATTTTTTTTAAAAATAAAACCGTACACGTTTCAAGAAGATGCAGTTTACACGCATAAACAAGGCAAGAAAACAAACCTGCTCCAGTAGTCGTATACGAGGTATTCTCGTACGGCCAGAGCTCTGCCAATATTAAGGGGAACTACACGTTCCGCCTTGCAAAAAATTTGTTACATAGGTACCAATAATTCCTATGCGAATATACAGGTGATAAAATGAAAAACAAAAATGGTTCCCGCACTAATAAAATACAGAATTGCTCCGATTTACTTGTATATTTTGAATGCCACTGCCGAGCAATGACCAAGGTACCCGAAGCAGTGTCGAAGATACCCGAAGCAGTGCCGAAGAAACAGAAGCGTTCGTTTCGTTGTCACTACAACTCGAGAATGATCAATGATGTGGCAGTTTGGACGTTAGCGTCACCTGCATCTATTTTTACAGCTCTCAAACAACAGCACAAAACATACACGCCGCATATTCCAGTGAGCATTGATTATCATTAATATATATTTACTACTTTAGCAATGAAGAAACAGTTACAGTATTTTCGAAACAGTCCTTCAATATGCTGAAAATAAATATTTTCAAGCCCAAACCATACTTGAAAACACCTACTCACACCCACCCCCCATATTTTAATTCTTGTACCAAAAATTTAACTTCTCTCTATGCAGAAAATGGTTTAGATCCGATAGTGATGTTATGGAAGGTTAGCCAGAACTTCGTGGTAGGCCTAACTTAAAATATTTTGTGTTGTATCAATAAAAGTGCATATAACGCGTGCCGACTTTGTTAACAGGTATTGTCTACGTCCGAATCAACTGATTGGTCAGTTATGTAAAACCTTTTAAAGTAGGATAATCGTTCAGTGTTAAAAAATATTTAGTAAATTTTTGCTGTACATATTTAATGGTAGGCTTAATTGTGGTATATCATTAAGACAAAGATGCAAGGAAAGTGAAATATTTAGTCACCTAAAATAATGTTGCCATAATGGTGACAAAACTATACATATGAGATTAGTATAGCTAAAATCCTAATGTATTGCTAAAATTTTGTTTTTTAATATATTCTAGGTTCGTTCGTAACATCATTTTTAAGATTAACTATAATATTCAGATTAGCAAGACAAACTTCTTGAAGTAAGCGGTATCACAACAAGAGAAACTTGAGGTAAATTAATGGCTATTTTTAAATTAACCGGTGAAATTTCTTTCATAAATATTTAAAATTCTTGAGGTCATGCTAAAACTCGATCTGAAAACTACATTCAAATATCATTACTAATGTCATTGTACCGCAACGGGATAACGTATCGTAAACTTAAGCTTATTTATTGTGTTGGCACTCAGCAGTTGTAAAGAAAGCCGACTCATACGCTTTGTATATTATAGCCTTCTTCCAATATCCACGAGATAAAAATATTCTGGTTCCCAGATCTACAACAACTTCTTAGCTGTAAAGTATTTTGATATAATTTACGCGATTAAGTATTGATAATAACGGCAATCGTGATGTCATGTTCTTTGATTTACTCGAATAACTGTGACGCTCTATTGAAGTACTGCAGCATTATGTGATACAAACAAGCTATTTTATAGTCTCCTGCAACAAAAATGTTACCAGCTATTTTTTTATTTTTATACCTTTGAAACGCAGAAAGTAATATTTTGATTTGGCTATACGTCTTGCCGACAGCAAGGTCATTACATGCGGTTACACACACATTTACAAAAGAAGAGTGAGAATCGGGCTAGGAATCGGCCATGGTCTACGTAAAGGAACCATAGTGTTCGCTTGGAACGATTTCGGATGACCGGAGCAGAAAATCTAACCCTGTATCCCTAAAATTTTGAATGGATAAGGAGTAATGTATATTGTAACATATTAAGACCACGATTCCTTAATTCGCGTGCTTTTGCTAGAATTATTTTAAGCCTAAAAGCGAGCAGATATAGTACAACATTCTCAGAGTTTTTTTTTATAGTTTATACTAGGTTGGCTAATTTGTTTTTCAAGATGCTGCAGCGCTATGTTAGACTACATAGCAAACACCATTTTCAACGAAACTGTGGGACGGTTTTATGATATCCGTTTCATTTTAGGTCGTAAAATATTAATCACAATAACAGTATAAATTATAGATCACAACCTTAAACAGTAAAAGTCTCAAGGCCAGGGGCCCTATTTATGGTATTTTTGCGAGTTTAATTTTTTTTATCCCGAAAGGAAGCAGATATCGCCAAATCGTTACATAGGAATGTTGAAAATTGTTTATGCTATGTAGCCTAATTTTTTCAAAACATACGTTTATATAATTTCGGCTAATTGACTTAATTTGAATTTTCTTAAAATTATAAAAACCCACGTTAAAAAGATATTAGGCTACATAGTACAAATAATTTCCAACATTTATATGTTAAGGTTTTGCGATATCCGTTCGCTTTCAGAATTTAACAAATAAAACTTACTAAAATAGCATAAATAGAGATCTTGGTGTCCGAGCCCCCAGAAGTAACATATCGTGAATGCTTTCCAGTATTGAGTGTTGCTAGGCTTACAAAACCCAGGCGCAGATTGTATATTGAGAGAGCCGGCTTGAGAGATTTATTTTGCTGAGCAGTCGGTAGAGAGCAGCACGTCACAGTCAGTCAAACAGGCCAACAATTTTTTGTAACTTTATTTTTTTTTCTGTTACTCTGCAGTGTATAGTGTATCATTACTATATCTTCGATTCATCAGTGTAATATCATATAATAATTTATTTAGACGTATAAAATGTTCATTCCAGCCATGTTATACCAATATTTACTAAAAAAACTTTTTGTTCTAAGATTGATTCTAAAGGCCTTTACACAATTGAATACGTACTTTAACATTTGACTATTTATCTGACTGGCTTCCATATCCCACCACATCAGCGTGTACCCCAGCTCAGTCTAGTGGGTACTCCAGAGTGCATTACTAGCTAATACGAAGGAAAGAGTGAGGATTGAGCGTATCTCGAGGCAGAGCACTCTTTTCTTGTGAACATTAGAGTTTTCGTTTCTGTTACTTTAAAGTATTTCACTAATACACAATACAAACGTAAAGTTAAATTAGTGTCCGTTGAAAACCAATAGAATAACTTTTATCGAAACGAAAATATTGTGTAGTAAATCATTATATTTTCGCTATAAAAACATATCACGTAAGTATTCCGAAAATAAGCTCAATTATTTATTTGGCACAAAAATTGTGACATCATTTATTCACGAAACTTAGTTATTTTACGAATACTTTTTTAACACCTCCGTGTGTCTAACGTTATTTACAAGGTTTTCCAATTACACTTAAAAAACACCTGTTACATTATTAATGAAATCGTAGCATTGCAAAATTAAACGACGATTTGAAATAAACATCTTATTATATCATATTCATACATATGGAAAACAGCAAACTAGATTCTGACTGTAGGTTTTCAGTTTATAGACAACGTAAAATCAAGGCTGCTTGAGTTTAACTTTGCCGATGTCGCATTTTCGGAAATTCACCGGTGAATACATTGGTGGTTGAAACACCGGTGTGCACAGATTAAGGCCATTATCGATTATCAGGTTGAAGGTTTTATATTTGCTCATGTTACTCAACATTATACTATGATATAACTCCAGTCTGAACACTTTGGTAGCATATGTTATAGTAAATATTGTTTATAATTGAAATTTATAAATTAAATGAAAATTTTCTTTTTGCAGTTAGTGCATATTTTGAAACAATAAGAATTTTCCATGCAAAAATGTTGGTAAGTTTGCTTTCTTTGAACTCTCAAATAATCAAGTTATTTAAAACTTTTTTTCTAGACTGTACTTGTTAATTCGCCGATTGATGTTTTGGTGCACATACACCAAAGAACCTGGTTGAGAGCAAAGCGGTAATGTACGAACGTCCTGTGCACACAGGCGAATTTCGAAAACGCAGCATTAAGAAGCAATGTATTCAAAGCTATCGTAAAGTCAAATGTTAATTGAAATGCTAAAGTTTCTAATTGTGTAACATGATCTTTGTTAAGGCGGGTGGCACCTTTTACAATCTCTACACCCAAAGATGTAGTCGGGTGTAATGGATGTCAATAGCCGGAGACGAAAGGTGTAAGAAGTGTAGAATGTTTTGGTGTAGTTGAGAGTGAAGTGCTTTGTTTATTTTGTGTGTTAGTATCATGGCAGTAAACGTAAATACTTCGAGATATATAGATGTAGGCGATGCATTCTATGATGAACCTCCTGTTCAAGCACACTTTAGAGTAAATGTCATGCACAATGATTTACAAGCAGTCAGCAAGTGAATAACGATATTCAATAACATTTAATTTGGGTCCTATGACTTTAATGCAGGCGTCTATTTCGCATGGTACGAAACAAGTAAGGTACTGGAAACTGAATGTCCACTCTAAAGTTAATTGTATTATTTTTACGAGTTGATTTCATAGTACAATTATCTTTGTTATCAAAACAAAATACTAAAAAGAACAGTACACATTATAATTTTATTTATTACCTCCTGGACGAAACTCAATACTCAGAAGTTCATCTTCCTGATTAAAAACTGTAAAGGCCAACATCTTTTTAAAAAATCCAACTACTTCGAACACCTTTCAAAAATAGCGCCAAAATCTGTTTTACAACGTCTACACCCGAACTTCTCCACCTACCGAGGTGGTGTAGTACTCGTATGTGCGGGGGAGGGGGGGTGGTGGTGGATAGGAACGGGTGACTAGGTAGTTTTTCCAAATAGGCCTATATGCGGAAAACTAACAACATTTTAAACGTGATGTTTTATACAAATTAAATACTAAGGGCAGTCATACAATGCGTACATTTATGTAGGCGTTTTGCAAAGGAATGGAACGTTGATTCGCAAATAATGGTTTGACTTGATTTTGCCTGTTTGTATAGAAAAATTGGTGATCATTTGTGTACAAACATAGGAGAAACTGCGTGGTTAGTGTATACCGAAAAAAAAGGCACAAAACAGTATAAGGATTATTCGATATAAAAGTTATGTTGCGTTGAAAAAAAAATATTTTCAAAATCAGTGTAAAACCAACGGGTGTGGCCTTAATGCATATATCTTATATACATTTAGGTTAGTGCAGTCATTTTTATGACTGATTTTATACCCTTGCTTATATTGGTGTGTTACAATGACTGCACTGTCCATATGCGGCGTGTTTGATAAACCTTGCAACAGTCGAGTGCAGTTTCTCATGCTCCAGATTGCAGTTTGCATGGAATACAATTTTTCCTTCACACTCTCTGGATTAGTTGCGAATATAGACTGTTAGGGATAAAGTGAGCACTAAAAATTTTGTTTTTGAAAAATATCCCTAGTCGTTACAGCATATAAATCAACATTAACTACAGTTGCCTTACTGCTTGTATGGTTGGCAGCGAAATTATGCAATATAGGTCCGTGTATTTTCCTATTTAATTACAAAAATACTGAAACGAAATCAATCGAAATCGACGTAATTGTATTTTATATAATTAATAAGTATTGTTTATCAAACTGTATAGATTTCCGCTGATTGCACAATTTATCTTACACGCGCAATAATCAAGTGACGTGTTCAGAGAGGAAATACATTATTTCCCGTCGTTAGCCGTTACATGCGGGAAGATACGAATTGGCTGAAAATAGAACTTTAGCAGGGTTTTTTTGAGTTCTCACTTTATCCCGAACCGCCTATATTTCGTTTCAATATGGCGGCAAAATTGATTTTTGCTTACAATAAGAGACTACTTTCTTGTCTGGAAATTCTGCGGTCATCTGAGTGCACAGCAGCGGATGAGAATGACTAATGGTGATTTTAAACAAAACTATAATTTCTATGTAATGACGTCGTTTTATCATTCCAGCAAAGATCAAGTTAGCTACACCGTGTGGTTCGGGCGTAAATGTAGGCCTATTAGTTAATTTAAAGGGAATTTGAAGAGAAGCTGTCTCCATAATTTCGTGGAAGAGAATTTTATTCTTTCATCAGCTACTGGGTTCGAAGGATTTCATGTTGAAATAAAATATTTGCAGAAATGTTTTGTTCTTCCATCGCGTCATGTACGAGTTGTAAGTGGATAAATAATATACACATGTCTCGGATAATCACGTAACACTTGCATATTTGTTTGGAGATGCATGCTGTGCTAAAAGATTACCGTAAATTCGATACTCACTAAAAATTGCAACAGTATCTCTGAGAAAAACCTATTTCTACAGTCTGTTACTGGAACCTATGATCTGTTAAAATAGTAATTGCAATAAGGTTAAACTTTCTGCACCATCTGTATTGTCTTTACCACTACCAAAGTTAAAATAAACTAATAACATGGTTTAATGCTGGTCGGTTGATTTCAGCTCGTACTGGTGAAAAATATTAAAAATATTTCCGACGCTTTTATCACGGAGTAAACTATTTGCTCTCTACAAGGAACAATTTATCATGTATTTATTATTACTGTAACAGTAAAACTATTTTAATCTGACAGCATATTTTTCTGCTATTTTATTTATTACTAGCATTGCGCCCGCGGCTTCGCTCGAGTGTTACTCATGACCACGGCCGTAGAAGAACAGGTCTGGACACTCGTCTGGATATTTGACCCCCTTGTTGTTTGGCTGTAGTTCACCAAGTTACCGAGAATATTGTGTTTTATTGGCGCTGATGTCAGGGCGGTCGGACTAAACTCCGCCTACTTCCTTTCCGCTAAAATAAACAATTTATCAAAACATATTTTTTTTTATCAATTTATGAAATACTTTCTTCGCTCACAAATTTAAGAAAAGGCTCCAGCAATCTTTATTTACTTTATAAATTTAATAATGGAAAAAAGTGGACGGAGTTTGAGTCCGACCGCCCGGAAAACAGCGCCAAAAAGTACGACATTCTCGGTAACTTGACGAACTACAGCCAGGCAACAAGGGGGTCAAGCAAAATACATTGGTAGATAGGCGAGTGTCCAGACCTGTTCTTCTACGACCGTGCTCATGACAGATAATGTTTGCTTTAATTGAAAAACCTCTTTGTACACAAGATAGATAGTTCAGCCATCAAGTGTTAGAATGACAAATCTGCTAGTTGAACTAACTCTGCAGCAGGATAAGTAGCTATGGCTGTCCACGTGAAAGCCGTCTTAAGTTTGTCCCTGCCACTAACAGCGACTTCACCTGGGCTTTATTTATAGCACTGCGAAGTTGACGTTATGGGGGAATTACTGATGCCTTAATGTAAGAGGATAATCGAATTAAAAACGTCTGATTTACCCTGTGCTCAACCATTGGTGACTGTACCCTCAATGACATATTTTGAAAATATTCACTTGAAGTTTATTGCAATCAGAAAGTTTTGGTGGGAAAAGGTTTGCGGAAACGTATTTGGTGTCCCAACCTTGAGATTAGTAAGATTAAATATGTGAGCTGGTGTTGTCGAGGAAGCTAATTGGAAAGTGAACTGCATAATCCATTTTACTCCTTCTAAACGACTGTATGCGAACTGCACTAATTCGATCTGCCTTTCAGTTTTTGTGTGTCTGAATTGAAAGAACACATACGACCCTTGTATAGTACTGAAAGTTCGAATTTCGAAAAATCTTAAAAGTGTTTTGCGATCATTTCTGAAATCATCATCCTGAAGCAAAAATTAACTATATATCTCGACAGGTTCGATAGATATAATAGATTTATCTAAAACACATTCAAGATCTTTTCACCACCTAAGAGAGTGATTTTCTAAAAACCCTTGAATCACGTTTTAGAATACTTTATTGGTATATATCTCGTGGACGTGAAAACACACGACAATAGCTCGCTGGACTTAAGATATATCTAAGATTAATTGAAAACACTTTTCACCACTTTTTACCTCCTTAGGTGGGGAATTTTGAAAATTCGTGAAATTACTTTTCACGTATTTGAGTAAGTATCAACCTTAAACAAATATCTTGTCGCTATATAAAAATCAATGAAATCGATATATCGATTGTGAATCGAAGACGTATTTCACCTTTTTTAACCTCCTTGGGGCCGAACTAGGAAAATATATTTTAATAGTATTTTGGATATTTACAAAAGCATCCACCTAAAGCAAAGAGCACTTCGCTATCTCGATTGGTTCGATAGACATGGGAATAATCGAAAACGCATTTCACGTATTTTCACTCCCTTAATTAAGGAATTTTGAAACGTTCTGGGGTCATGTTATTGACATTTGTATTCGTAACCAATTGAAGTAAAAATCACGACGTCAATTGTGTTTCAGTTCTATAGACGATTCATATTTTGCTCCTTTTTACTGTCTTGGGGGTCGAATTTTAAAAAACCCTAAAACTACTTTTTGGTGTATTTACGTAAGCAACATTTTAAAGTGAATACCAGCTCTCTATCCCGAAGGATTCAAAAGATATGGATGGTTAATCGGAAACACATTTAAGGTACTGCTCGACTGTAGACTGCGTTTTGTGAATACCTCAATGTACACATTTATCTTCAACAGCCAACCGCCGACTACCATTGTGAATCAGGCCTAAGAGGAGAACTCGCTACTGGTCGATTCCTACAGACATGTTAATACCACGTGGCCAGAATGCACAATCTGATATATACCGCTTCCCCAAAAACGCAACTACGCTTTGCCGCTGACTCTGTTAGAATTACAATATTTCTTAAAAGTAACTATTCGTTTTGTAACGTTTATTGCTACAACAATCGAAACTGTAATAGTCAACATAATGTTTCATTCCTTAGCTTTGACTGTCTTAGAAACAATTCATATTGTCAAAGGTTTAACAGGTTGTCCTTTACTAGATGGTCCCGTATTTATTACTACTACAGCCGTAACAACTATAACAATAACAGTTGTGTTGATAGTGGTCTTTAACCACCGACGCAAAAAAAGGGTTTTATAAGTTTGACGTTTATGTCTATGGATATGTTTGTCTGTCTGTGGCATCGTAACTCCAAACGATTGAACCGATTTTGATTTAGTTTTTTTAGTGATTTGTTTGAGAGTGTTCTTAACTATGATTCAAGGAAATCTGTTCAGCCGTTTAAAGATCATCAGCTCTTTTATAGTTTTTTTTTTACTTGAATGTGAGCAATTCTACTGGTCTGATCGATTTGAAATTTAGTATCCTGTGAGTCGGGGTTTTTAAAAAATTTTAATTTTAAGTCTTAACATGTATTGCGGCTCTGATTTGTTGTAGGAACAATTGAAATACTATCGAAGCTATTCTTAAAGAATAATACTATGGTCTCTAATACCAACCTAATGTTTTGTTACTATTTGGTTTATTGCAGTGTTGAAAGAAACGCCATAATTATAGCACCACGTGGTAATGTGGTATTTTTGTATCTCACTGTCCAAATATACCTGGGTTAATGTGGATAGTACAGTACATTGAAATTGTCTTTTGCAGCGACGGATCCTTGGGGAAGGGGAGGCGGAAGGCGTGAGGGGTGGTTTCTCTCCCTAAACAAAAAACAAATAATAAAAAATAAAATGCAATGTAAAGGAAAGGAAACTGAAAAAGTGAATTTGATGTAGAGCAGGAGCATTAGACCATTCCAGAAAGAAAGTGGTTTATTTGTAGGGGAATATGTATACACTCACACGAAGTATCACGTCTCTTGGAATAACCTTGCTTTTTTTTTTTTTTTGCAGAATTTGGCCCCTCTCGACTTCCGTAAACCTCATCGGTGGATACGTGCCTGGTCTTGTGTCGGAATATGTTCACCATCTGGCAACACTGTCTCGAAGGTATTATGCTGGAATAACATTCTGCTCTCTACAAGGAACGTTTTGTTCTGCATTTATTTGTATTACAAGTAGACTGAGAAGCTATGGCAACACACACCACTACTGTGCTTGTTCTTCTCAGGTGAGGCACAGACTACGGCCTGGGTGCGGGCAGGAAGCGAACCAGAGGTCTCAGCACGACCCCGGAAGGCCGCACCTCGCCTGTCCAGCGTCTGCTCTGCGGGTCTAGCAGGAGCGCCTGCCCCGGGGCTGGCCGGTCGCCGACGAACACGCCCTCCAGCCGCGCGCCGTCCGGGAAGACGTAGCTGCCGTCGCCGTGCAGGTGTAGGTCCAGCACGCTGCCGACGTACGTCGAGCCGTCGGGGAAGCGCAGCGACGCCGCGCCGCACGACAGCGTGTCTGCGTCCCAGTCGCCGCGGTACACGTGGCCGTCCGCCGTCACCTGCTGGCCCGCTCCTGGGTACGTGGTAACACTGAGGTTACTTACACTACAGGTTACAAAGTTCTATGTTAAAAGTGAGTGAGAGATGTTCAGCGCTTAACATCGAGGTCTTCAGCGCTGCTGAGGGGTGCCATGATGTGAATATGGAGCTGAGTCGGAATAAAGGGGCGAGGGAAACCGGGAGATACCCGAGAAAACCCGCCGACCAACGACATCGTCCGGTACGATTCCCACGTGCGAAAATCCGGGGACCGACCCCGCCGGGAATCGAACCCGGATAACCTTGGTGGGAGACGAACGGTCTGACCGTTCGGCTACCGCGGCCCCATCAATGTTAAAAGTTTGTCGAAGGAAAATTTCTGCCGCTTGAGCGCTGGTATCGGTAAGGGGTATAAACTGACCAATCACAGAGTTTTCCTGAATATTCAGTTACATTAAGTTGATCAATTAGAACGCGAAATTGGTTTATTTTCACTTGGAAATTCAGTTAAATTATTTCTGTCGTTTCCAAACCTATTAAAATTTAATTTTACTACAGTTTCGTATTTTTCTGGTTTCTTTGCGATAGCAACTAAACGAGCGGCAGCATTTTTCCCTGTACCAAACTCTCCCATAAGAAAACATATTTTCTTTCTAACCTGTAGTAGACTTAACCTTAATGGCACCCATGGAGGTAAGATTAGTCGGAAGGTGACACATGACATCGTTGAAGTCGCCTTTTTTGGGCGTCACATCATCGCGCTGAGGCGTTTTGACATTTATGGACACTTGTCTTCATGCGCCTGTAAATAACAAAAACCCCTTAGAGTGTATTGTAGGCTAAATTAACTATGTATGTAAATAACGAAATCGATTAACTATAAATTTCCTTGGACGAGGCGCATCGTATAGGAACATTTTCGTATTGCTATTGGCAAACGAACAGGAAGTTGTTTTAACACTTGTTTGACTTTTTTTTTTCTGATTTGTTTAACATTGTGTTAACACTGGTTGGTTACCCGCTACTTGCCTTTCCTCTACGTATACTTAATATTTCTGCTGGACATTTCCTGGAACATGGTGCTGAGTAAATGTTAAAGGGATTATCTGAGGAGGTTAGTTATTAATGTACATGTGGCCGAGAGAGTATGAATGGGGAAGGCATGGTCTGTGAATGGTTGCGTTAAGGGCGCGGTCTACCGCAATTTTCATTGCCATTTTTTAATTTTTGATTTGTACCAGATATTTTTTTCTTACTTTAGACACAAAATGTGACTAAATTTGGCTCTTGTGAAAATTTTTTATCTCTCATAGTTTTTGTGTAATGGCTTGTTAAAGTCATATTTTTGCATGTTTCCGTTTTAACGACTACACTAAAACCAACTGATATACCAAACTCAAAAAAATCACAGTGGATAAAGACATTGCAGGCTACAATGACATGCTCATGGAATTAAAGAATAAAAATTATTTGAATTTTAAAAAATTGCTGAAACTGAAAATAAAAATTTAAAACGTTCAATATTTTTTTTAAAAATACAAATAATGTTTATTCTTTAATTTTATGAGCATGTCATTGTAGCCTGCAATGTGTTTATCCACTGTGATTTTTTTTAGTTCGGTATATCAGTTGGTTTTAGTGTAGTCGTTAAAACGGAAACATGCAAAAATATGACTTTAATAAGCCATTACACGAAAATTATGAGAGATAAATTAATTTCATGAGAGCCAAATTTAGTCACATTTTGTGTCTTTAACAAGAAAAAAAATATCTGGTACAAATAAAAAATAAAAAAATGGCAATGAAAATTGCGGTAGACCGCGCCCTTAAAGCATCTAGGATGCTGTCGGAACTGGTTCGAATGTTTAATGGGGCCGCGGTGGTCGAGGAGTCAAGAGGTGATACCTCTCGACTCCTACCTAGGCGATCCGGGTTCGATTCCCGGCGGGGTCATTCCCCGGAATTTCTCTGGTTAGCGGATTTCCTCTGGAATCTCCCGTTTCCTCCGCCCCTTCATTTCGGCGCTGCTCCACACTCACAGCTCGACAGTGCTGAAGATCTCGATGTTAAAGACTGAACAAAATATCTCCACTCTTCACTTGAGGGGACTAACTACAGTGCTATGTTTCCATATTGTGCACGTAAAATGTCATCGTACAACATTTTGCCACCAACAAATTCGTCTCCAATTCATCCCAGGATATTATGGTGTTGTTTCTGGACACCATGTATACATATCCAAAGGAACAATCGTAACGGTGATGAATACATCTGCACGTAACTTAGACTTGTGAATACGAAGTTATATAGGTGTAGAAATGAACCCACGATTTGTACTTTGTTGCTACTATTTATTTCGCGAAAATAGTAGAACGTCAAATTGTGTGTTAAGAAATGTAGTTAGGTTTACATCAATGATTGTATGATGCTAGATGTCCACGCGGTGAGTTAGGCGACGGCAAAATCCCGACAAATGTAATAACACATACGTTGACCATTGCGCTGCAGCCTTAGGGTAACATCCGTGCTGTTTACTACTGAAATACACATCACTACACTGCAGCATATATGTTCGTGTGTATTTGAAATACCAATTGACTGTGGGATATTCGGATATATATATGGCACGAGGTTAATTTTTAAAATTAAGGAAAATCCACTGACAACGTTGAACGTGATCGAAATAAGAGCGAAAGGTTGTCTTCATCCCCGTGGAACCAAATCAGTTTGCCAAACTCATGCCTGAAACAATAGAAAATCTTTTGTCTTTTTGGAGTGTTATTGGGATTTTTAGAATATGTTAGGTATAGTATGTACGTGGTAATATAAGCACTTTTGAAAACTCTCCTGCCAAAAATAACTACTAATAAATATAGTATGTTGTGGTGTCAGATATACACGTTGGAGTGTGGTTATATATATATATATCCCAGTTCAAAAGGAAACCAACTCAAAAAGCTGCATTTTTTTTTTTAGTTTGGCTTACGAACACATAGTCAGAAGTGCACTCTAACCAATTGAAAAGAAAAACAGCACGTAAATTCCCTTGTTTTATTAACTAGGCACTTTGTTCTGATTGCCAGTATAATTCTAGAAATTGTATTTGTTTTAATTTAAAGTGTGATAATTTGAGAAAAGGCTATAAATATTGTTGCGTGGCATGTACCTGGAGGCCAGTGGACGGCGGCTGTTTCGTAACACCTTGAGGGCTGGCCGATGATTCAAAGCCCGGGTGGCTCATAGTGGGAATCCCGCCGAACCTACGTCATAGATACTTGTCCCAACTGCGTCTTAACCCTTCGAGGGCAGCCGACGTGACTACAAGCACCTCCGAAACATGATGAAATATCTATTTTTA
>PNEQ01063448.1:0-24426 GCA_003012365.1 Medauroidea extradentata
GCAGTTTTATGTGCTGTTCCTGTAGTTTTATGGTTGGTTCCCGTTGTTTTATGTGCAGTACCTCTGGTGTTATGTGCGGCTCCCGCAGTTTTATGTGTGGTTCCCCACAGTTTTATTTGCGATTTTCAGAGTTTTATGTGCGGTTCCTGTAGTTTTATGTGCGGTTCCTGTAGTTTTATGTGCGGTTCCCTCAATTTTATGTGCGGTTCCCGCAGATTTATGTGTGGTTCCCGCAGTTTTATGTGCGGTACCTGTAGTTTTATGTGTGGTTCCCGCAGTTTAATGTGCAGTACCTCTAGTTTTATGTGCGGTTCCCGCAGTTTTATGTGTGGTTTCTCGCCAGTTTTATGTGCGATATCCAGAGTTTTATGTGCGGGTTCCGCAGTTTTATGTGCGGTTCCTGTAGTTTTATGTGCGGTTCCTGTAGTTTTATTTGCGGTTCCCGCAATTTTATGTGTGGTTCCCGTAGTTTTCTGTGTGGTTCCCGCAGTTTTATGCGCGGTTCCCGCAGTTTTATGTGCGGTTCTTTTAGTCTTATGTGTGGTTCCCGCAGTTTTTTGTTCAGTACCTCTAGTTTTATGTGCGGTTCCCGCAGTTTTATGTGTGGTTCCCGCAGTTTTATGTGCTATTTCCACAGTTTTATGTACGGTTCCTGTAGTTTTATGTTCGGTTCCTGTAGTTGTATGTGTTGTTCCCGCAGTTATATGGGCAGTACCTCTAGTTTTATGTGCGGTTCCCGCTGTTTAATGTGCGATTCCCGCAGTTTAATGTGCGGTTCCTGTAGTTTTATGTGCGGTTCCTGTAGTTTTATGTGCGGTTCATGTAGTTTTATGTGCGGTTCCCGCAGTTTTATGTGCGGTTCCTGTACTTTTATGTGCGGTTCCCACAGTTTTTTGTGTGGTTCCTGCAGTTTTATTTTTTGGTTCCCGCAGTTTTATGTGTGGTTCCCGCAGTTTTATGTGCGATTTCCACAGTTTTATGTGCAGTTCCTGCAGTTTTATGTGCTGTTCCTGTAGTTTTATGGTTGGTTCCCGCAGTTTTATGTGTGGTTCCCGCAGTTTTATGTGCGGTTCCCGGAATTTTATGTGAGGTTCCCGCAGTTTTATGTGCGGTTTCCGCAGTTTTATGTGTGGTCCGGCAGTTTTATGTGCGGTTCCTGTAGTTTTATGTGCGGTTTCCGCAGTTTTATGTGCGGTTTCCGCAGTTTTATGTTTGGTTTCTGCAGTTTTGTGTGCGGTTCCTGTGGTTTTATGTACGATTCCTGCAGTTTCGTTTGCGGATCATTCACAGTCATGTGCGATGGCTTTATAAAAAAAATAGTTGTGATTGCTGTTTAGGTCGTGGTTGACGTTCTTCTTTTAACATCCTATCAAGTTACATGCCTAACATTGTCTTCGTTCTTTCTTCAACCTAACACCTCTTTTCCCTTGTATGTTTAACTTATATTCCTTTTTTTAACTAGTGCACTGCTTTTAAGAATTTTTATCACTGTCTCCACACCACTTCTCTCTCTTTCTTCACCCTTCTCTTCCAAGTCAAATGTGTAACCTTGGCTTTGTTCTTTCTTTATCCTAACACTTGTTTTCCCTTGTATGTATCTCTTGTTTATTTTTTTTACCTCGTGTACTGCTTTTAATAATATAACCAGGGTACACGTCATTAGCCCTAAAACTACTAGCCCTAAAGTCACTAGCCCTAAAATAATTTTAGGGCAAGTGACTTTAGGGCTACTGACTTTAGGGCTAGTGACTTTAGGGCTACTGACTTTAGGGCTAGTGACTTTAGGGCTACTGACTTTAGGGCTAGTGACTTTAGGGCTACTGACTTTAGGGCAAACGACTTTAGGGCTAGTGACTTTAGGGCTAGTGACTTTAGGGCTACTGACGGTTTTGAGAGCGAAAAATTTTAGGGCTAGTGACTTTAGGGCTTGTGATTTTAGGTCTACTGAAACGCGCCCTATAACCACACATAAAACCGCGGGAACCGCACATAAAAATACAGGAACTGCACATAAAACTGCGGAAACCGCACATAAAATTACAGGTACCGCAAATAAATCTGCAGGTACCGTACATAAAAATGAAGATACCGCACCTAAAACAGCTGGCACCTCCATAAAACTGGACGCACCTCACACGGAACTGCAGGCACATCCATAAAACTGGACGCACATCACACGGAACTGCAGGCACCTCACATAAAACAGCATACACCACACATAGAACTGCAGACTCCTCACATAAAACTACTGGTATTGTACACAACACCATATGCTGCTCACATGGGTATGTTTGATTAGGTTAGATTAGGTGGGGTGTCGCTCCTAACCGTGAGGCTTGGAAATGGAGACAGAATGAACCGTTAGTACATACAACACTAACGCTATTTAGCAGACGACAGTGGAACCAAAAACGATGGGTATAGCTTCTAGCTCTCCTGGTCTTTTCAATATTACGGGTTATTCTGAAAGAAAAACAATAAAGATATAATATACGTAAAAAAAGGATTAAGCACTGTAATTTTATATTGCGCTTATTCAGTCTTACAATAACCTAACCCCGCTGTAAGTGAATAATTCTTTCTCACTTGTAAAGTAACCTAAAATCAGGTGGATGTTAAACTGTAAACAACACAGAAGCATTGATATTATTACAATTAATAAGACACAATTATAATAAATCTTGTGCCGATCTGGCTCACGTAATCACTACAACGCCGAACAGCTGGTTCATCGCGAAACTTGGCTACACATTTGCCAATAAACAAAAATTTTAATTTAATTGAAGAGACTCCTGTATTTCATTGCTGGTAATCATTGAGGGACTGGAAAAATTACTTACCTGATGACGAGGTAAGGTTATCGCCACTGTTGACCGCATGCCAGGGCAGCGTGGGTGTCTGCCAGCCACGCATGAACTCTACCAAGCGCACACATTTGACTGAACGACGTGCCACAGTCTTAGATCTGAGCCGGCCGGGACATGCAGTGTGTCAAATGTAGCACTGTTCGCCACATGGTTCTTGACTGTTGTATAGTAAAGATGGGAGGGGAATTTTTAAAATATACGGGTTTCTGGGCATAATTCTTGTCATGGTAATTCGGCTAAGCCTGGCGTAGGATTGCTTGTCAGATAAAGGACGCTGCCTCGACGATTGTCAGATATAATTAACTAATTTCTCTATGGAACGGAAATAATGTTAGATTGTTTAAATGCAGGGTTATATTAACAATTCTTCATTCACAAGGTTACTGTACTTAAATTTTTGAGAATGTTAGAATAACGTATTATTTTATGGGTATTTTATACAACAAACAAATATAGATTACTTTGCGTCTTTTTCTCTAATTTCATTTCGTTATTTATATAAATATTTCATTCCTGTTAAAATTGAAGATGTTAAAATTATATCTTACGATAAGTGGTACATTGAACATTTAGGGGCAGTCTTCACTTTGTTTCACACTATTCCCGGTATTGATCGAAATTGTGGAGGTTTGAGAAATAATATTCTTCCATTTCGCTAAGATAGGCGAAATTGAAAGAAACGTCCATCAAACATTATATTAAATTTTTTTTTTTTTAATTGCAGAGTCCCGACGAAAGGTACACAAAGCTGTACTCTCGGGTTCCTTCCAACAACATATTTGAAACAAAATAGCAACTCATGATGCAAGGCAGCGTATTTTTTTTCGTCTCCAACTGCCAAGTATCTTCTTAACTACCGAATAATGAAATTTTGCAAAAAGGGAATGAACAATAATAATTGTGCAAAATAATTCTGGATACTAGAATGAGTCATAATTAACTGACACACTTGATTTCAAGCATAATTAAATATGGGTCGTATAGCAGCAAGAATCAATAAACTCCAAATTTGTATAATTATTTCAGTAAGTTATATTAAACTATGCAGTAAAATATATAACTAAACAAAACCAGACCGAAACCAATGTCATATTTGTTTTATTTTAACGAAGATAAATAATAATATTAGCCCTGTAGTTTGTTTCAGTACACAGCCGGTTATCGTGACTTGTCACTTTAGAGGCTTGCCCTGCGCAAACATTACTCAATTTAAACATGTGGGCAGAATATTCGCGGACTCGTACCATTCAAGGAACCATACGTCCCATTCCCAAAGCCCGCCTGCTGCACTGCCGGAAGACTGACAAACCCCTTCATCACCCGCGCTGAGTGTTTTGTAGTGCTTTGAAATAATGTTTCCAAGCTTGTAGATTTTCTTGACAAAAATTCAGTGCCATAAGATTTATTTTCAGTGCTTATATTATGTCCTTTACTCACTCTATAAGGTAGCTGCGGTGGCCGAATGAGCAGACCATTCGCCTCCCACCAGGGCGATACGGGCTCGATTCCCGGCGGGGTAAGTTCCTGGGTTTTCACATGTGAGAATCGTGCCGGACGATGCCACTGGTCGGCGGGTTTTCTCTGGGATATCCGATTTCCCCCGCCCACTTATTCCGGTGCCGATACGTACCCATCTCATGTCACCTCTCACCAGCGCCTAAAGCTGGATTCACTCATGAAGGTTTACTCTCTTATGCAAAGCTACGCTACGCTATGCTGTACTGCGCCTTGCTAGCCTGCTATGTCACTCGTGTGTTTCACGCACAGAACCATACGATAAATAGTTTATCTGTGGTGCAGTTGCTGGAAGAACATATTCTGCTGTGATCTGGAGTGTGTCGACGATAACCAGAAATTTTTAAACGTCCGTTGTTCGGAGAGTGAGACGATAATTGAAGCAATTGAAACGAGAACATCTGATGGGGACGCTGATAGACAGAAGTTAACCCCAAACGATAATTGAAATACTAAAGAAATAGTGATATACTTATATAAAATGTTTGTGACCCCACACCTTAAGTTGCCACCAAAATTGTTATTTTTCTTTTTTAAATAATACATTGCGATATATGTTTTTTTACATCGTTGCGAACAAAACTACTGAGAGAAATAATTTTGTTACCTATCAAACAGCTAACTACCATTCTGAACAAAGTATGAGTATCCTATTTCATAGTATTTATTGAGTTTTCTTATTATTTTGCACAAGAATATTCACTCTCGATTTTCGCATGTGGTACAAGTGGAGTACGTTGCCGTCCTCCTTCCTCCCTCATCAATCTCTACAGCCTCACATTGCACCTCTGATACATTCCTCTCCTCATATCACCTGGATTCGAAACATTGTTGCTTAGCTCTGGTAAAAGTTCCTTTATTCCACTCCCTATTTGACTTCGACATTTAGTTCAAGTCAAGTAGTAACTATCGACTACGTGTTGCCGCCTTAGGGCAGAGTCTAGTCACTTGTGTGGTTGATAGAAGGCCGGGTTGAAGCTGTTCGACAAGCAATGCTTGCCTATCGCCCATCCAACCGGAATAATGAACGAGTTGAGGGGAGTTGAAAGTGTAGCAGCGGCTGAATGAGAAGGACAGGGAAAATAGTAGTTTTCAGAGAAAACCCGTCGGCGGAATGCAATGACGTGATAACCCTCCATCCAGTCTTCTCTGATTCAAAACGGATTGTTTGTTTGATTTCAGTTACATTTTAGATATCATGCACGCAAGGATGCATGCGAGCGAACACACACAAAACACATTTATGTACATGGATATTTGAGTACCAATTTTTTCCCAATGCTGAATCTGTCTTGCATCGCGCATTTTCTTTTCTTGTCTCGAACTTTTATCCCGCTGCTTGAGTCTCGTACAAACAATGATGTTTCCTCACTTCGTCTCCATTTTAGGACTCAAATTCATGTTTCCAAGCTAGTCGACTGGCGCTGTACTGCTCAACTCTGGGATGGAATGTGACGGTTGTCGCTAGTGCGCATGCGCAGCTCAGCTCGTAGCACGAGTTGAGAGAAAGAAATCGCTGGGCCAACGAATTCGCTCGTACAGCATAACACACACAGCCTCTCTTGCTGTGTGACTGGTTTCATTAAAATTCTCTTGTGATTTAAAAGCTCAGTATCGCTTGGCACAGCATAGCGTAGCGCAGTAGAGCACAGTTTTAAGTGTGAATCTAACTTAAGACCTCTGTAGTGAATGTTGATAAAAATTTCTATATCTTACACTATTAGTCACGCTACTACATAAACTTAGCCTTGGACGCTCTTAAAATGTACTCAATTTTAAAATCTCTATGTTGTTTGAATATTTTTAACATACCAAAATCTTATAAATTTGACTTACTTTTTAAATGTTTTTATTAACTATGTTTTTATTATTTTGATAATCCACACCATAATCAAAGCAAACAGAGTATTTCCATTGTTCTATTAGCACATCCTTGGGAACTATTTTCAAATAATGCATTTCTAAAAGAAAAGTTAAATTTTATAACACATTTTAATATAGCTCACTGTAAGTTTGTCTTTTTGTGTCATTTATTTTAATTTGTTGTGTGTTAAATTGTCTCGTGCGCAGATCGGCTCTGGTAACAGATTCACAACCACAGCCTTGACAGTCGATCGAGCGACGAGTTACGGACCGAAAGTGTCGACCTCCCTGTGTCCAACGTTCTTTGCTGCTATCCATTTAGTTTTCAGTAGTCTTACGTAGCAAACTAGTATAGTTCGCATTTGATTTCAGACCCTTGAAAGTGGTGCAGGGGACAGTCTCTGTCAACCGTAGTATTCAGGGGCTTTTCTTTGCTCGTAATATACTTTGTAGCTTCGTGCTATTTCACTGCGCTGCCCACTGGAAGGGCCTAAGTTACAGATCCATGCTGCTATTCTAGCCGTCTTCGTGGTAATTTTATATTGTGTGGTTTTAATTGTGGGGTGAGGGGGTAGTACTGCCATTTACCAACGAGGTCTTGAGGGCTAGTAAAAATTAAATTCGGTGGAGAGACTACAACATCCATGTTCGAGCCGGGATTTGAACTGTCGACTAAACAGGCACCAAACTGACTGCATTACGAAGGACGTATTTTAATGATACATCATCCTCCAGACTTTTCTTTTCTCGCGCTCAACTCATTCGTTTGAATGCTTTGTGCCCCGGGGGCCCTCAGTCCGTTAAACTAAGTGTATAAGTGCGTGTATATTTTGGAGTGGTTATTAGCCAGAAATCGTTCCCTGTCAAACTGTGGAGGGTTCAAGAATCATCAAAGAACGTAGCTTGCACCGTTGGTTGTGGCCCACTTCCCTGAGAATGCATCATCGCCGTACCACATACGAGCGGTTTCCTCTGCGGCTTCCTGATATTTATCCTTCCTACCATCCCGTGGGCGTCCTCTCAGCTCGTTCCACTAGCTGGTCTGTTTTTCCTTTTCATATAATCCATTTTCTGTCCTGCGTATTGGGCGCACCATTCTAATATATATATATATATATATATATATATATATATATATATATATATATACATAAATACATACAAATCGCATTCCTCCCATTTTACGGCCATCAATATCGTGGGTACCTAATTGTGATTGTAGTGAACTCACGTCTCCAATGCCAACGAGGTGTTGTAAAATACTGAAACATGTTTATGAGTTCGTGGACTCGAACCTTACGTTGCAGCCTCCATGCCACTGATTTTCGCGAATGTACAGGACCATATTTTTAGAATTTATGGAGTAGTGTTGACAAAATCAAAATTACACTGTCCCACATAGGTATGCCCACCGTCTCTCGAGAACGACGATGAAGTGATGAAATGACCAAATACTCACAGCACATTTTTTCCGCAACTTTCGTGCGTTTATAAACCATTTAATTCTATCAGTTTCTTCTTAAACATAAGCCAGTCTATCAGGCCAACGAACGTCTTCTGATCACGACGTCGTTTATTTTCAATTAATGTGTAAGACACGTGTGTAATACAAACGCTGCAATCGCCACAGAATCGCTCCGATTGTTTCTATCAACTTGTTTTCAGAAGCCAGCAGCTCTCGTTGACCACTTAGAAGAGTTACTTGCTCCGCGCTCTTGTATCCTCGGGAGTAGGAGGAAGCAAAGAAACTGATAACAGCACCAGCCTAGCGTGTTGCTTTACCACTATGGACTCCGGGTAGCTGACATTGTCCTGCCTATGATCTAGGATGTGAGGGTTGACATCCTCGCCTTTAATTTCTGTGCCACACAGCACGTCCAGCTATTAGCTACAAACCTCTCTCCTCATATGTTTCATTTCCAACTATCCTTAAAAGTAGCCAAAAATGTACATGTTGCAGTATTTATATTTATTGATCTCATTTTTTGTTAGAACATATATTATCAAATATTTCCTAATGCACAAACAAAATATCATTTCTTACACATTACAGAATTTGGCATGAGAAACAATTTTCAAATGCAGGGCAAGTGGTGGTGAGTATATACAAATTGCCGATTCGAAGGCAGTGGTGAAAAATTATTGGCGAAGGCTGACATCTTGAATAACACAATTACCGCTATCGTGGGATTTTACCTTGGCTACCGCCTCGGATTTGACTTTGACTTTTCACTTTAACATTTCTCGAAAATTCTAAAAATCCTAAAAAAATCATTAAAGTTCCTAAAAAAAGTGACCAATTATTCATAAAAAATTAAACATTTCCCACAACTTCAGGAAAACTCTAAAAGTCTCAAGAAATTTAAAAATCACACTATAATTTAAAATTTCACCTACATTTCGACAATCCAATAAATCCAAAAAATTCTGCAAATCTCAAAAATTACTCGAATACTCATATTATGTCCGAAAAATTACAAAATCCACAAGATAATTTCTGAATATTCCATTAAAATTCGAAAACAAAAAAATCTTGACATTTTTATCATTTTCGTTCTATACCTGGTCAGTTATTTCACACTCAAAATATAATTTGACACCCCAAATGATATTTAAACCACACTTGTAATTGGGAATCTCGCATGAAAATTATGATTTAGGTGTTATTTGCCATCCTGTATGTTATTTGACACTTGTTTTTTTAAACTCAACATGTATTTCGACACCACCTTTCTAGTTTGACACCGATCATGTTTGTTACAAAATGTCTTGGTTTATCACCTCGAGTTTAATTTTACCCTCTTACCTATGCAAACATTTTTTAACCTAACACTCGTCAACTGATATTCATTCACATCATTTGGGAGCCAACGTCTTGGTACAGGCGCCTTGGGCATCAACGGACGCGGAGGGTGAACTTCGGCTCGCCAGCCGTGTTGGTACTGAGAGTCAAGCAGCTTCATCAAACCTGCGAGATGACTTCGAGGATTGACAGTCAATTTACAACCTCAAAGTGGCTGGATATGTCCAAGTATTGGGAGTCACAGACGCACTGGGGAGGCTGTCAGTGAGCGTCAATAAAAAAATAATCGAAACCTTTCTTAAACTAAAAATATATAATTGTTTATATTTATATTTTTATTTCTTAACTATACATTCTTGAAATGCTCATGTACGCCCAATCGAATACCATTAAATCAATTAAATACACTTATATATATATATTTAATTTCGATAAAACAATATTTCATAAATTATACTACATGAGAGATAATATTTTACTATAGACCCATGACTATTACATATACTTCCTGTAACCAACTTTGCTATACATGGTTGATTTCCAATAATTTCAATGTTTTGACTTTTACAAGGCAATTTTATTAAAATGTATTTTACCAAAACTATAATAGACACAATATTTTTCATAGTACCTTCTACTACTACATATTGGATGGGTATGGGAGAAAACAAAAGTAACCCACGATGTTCAAATATTTGAGCTTTATGCAAAAATACGATGGTAATCTTGTACTGTTCACTTCGATATATCAGACTAAAATATATGATGACAAATAGCTGCTCAATGGACTAATGATTATAATGCAGGCCATGCTTTGTAACTTAAAATACACATAAAATGTCATAATTTTTTTATTATTGTGCTGTGGCTTATGCTTAATTTGTAGTATTATGACGATTTTCGTTACATGTATTGAGTTTACTAACTCTACCAGTAATTTTTCCAGTTTTTGTAATTTTTTAAAATTTTTTGTTTAGTCTGCATTCTGGATATTTATTCGTTTTTTATGATGATTTGTTTATTACTCGGGGCAAGTACAAAAGACTTGTTGTTACATCAGGTTAGTTCTGTCATTAATACATTTGTAAAGTGCACAAATTTTTTTGTTAAGTTTATAAATTCGGCACATAACCTGTATAGTGCCAGTTGATGACGCGGATCGAGACTGTATGTTGTTTACTCGCTTGGATGGAAGCGAGGAGATTGGAGAGTGCATTTCTCACTTTATGAAGAGGATTGGTACTCGACAGCTCCTTTCAACAGCGCTGGTCCTCGGGTTGAGGAAACTGGCTTCGTCTGACTGTGGAGACGGGAGTTGGAAGCTTTCGGGAAGTAGGTGTGACGTGGCCATGTCTACATAACAACTGTAAGTCTAGACCTTGAATATTATTATGTACTTCGTCGGAACACTCTTTCTTGTACTTAAAAATACTCGTCATGTTTGACCGCATGAAACAGTGGTGTCTGAAAAACGAGACAAATTTCCGTGAAGAGTATAAACTGTTTTTTTTAAGTATGGCCATACTATTAACATTTTGAAAATGAGATTTAAAAATTTTTTTATATATATTTATTCATTCAATAATATAAACAGCTTCAATGAAACATACTACAGCTTTTTTTGAAAAGTCACATATTGATATGTTGCCTATTAAATGCATAACTGTATTTCAATTAGTCCCAAGGTGTACAGAATGCTGCCCAGAACGTTGACCAGAAGATTTAAGATGTCACTCGTCAGACCTGATATAATACACACGCTGCCTTCCAAGGATAACGTACCGTCCCCTGTATCACTGCACGTGGGATGCTTCGTGGCTTCACAAACCATCAAACAGGCGACGTAAAACACACAGACGACAAAAATGAACTTCATCTGAAACATGCATGCACAATACAGTTCCTAATGATTATTAATGCTCAAAAATATGGCTTTACAACACAAAAATAAATTTAAATGCTCTTCACAACTTTTACACATTATTAATGCTTTCATTTTCATTTACACACGACCATTTTCTCTATCTGACAGCAAGATATTTATTATAAAACTAGTTAGTAACATATGATTGCTACACTACGGCTGTACATTTTCATTAAGTAAATAATTTTCACATTAGATATTTAAATATTCAAAGTAGGTATACTAATGCAGAAATGTGCAACGTTATGGAATTTTTTTGCGGCCATATTCTTCGAAATATTAAAATCATGGCATAATAAACATAATTTATGTTTTTTTATAACCGACACGAAACGACACCTACAAATATTAAATAAACTAATATTTCTATCTATATTATGTGCACACACACATACACAACACTATTAATAGCCTATTTATCTAACACTATGCAAATAACACACAGTAATGTAGTATGTGAAATCCATTGCTTATGTAAGATGTCAGTGAGGTCTGAGAGACGATTACAAATATTACTAATTTTTTTTATTGGCCCTGCTTATATGATGGGGAGAACATACTTGTGAAAGAAGTAATATTTTGCAACATATGTTTGTATTGTTTTTATATATATTCTCCATACATATAAAAATGAACACTGACTGACTGACATATCAAAATGCAGCCCAATCCATTGAACCTAGAATAGTGAAATTTTTTGTGTGGGTTCCCCTCAGGTTGTAGGCGAGCACTAAGAAGAGATTTTTCAAAATTCGACCTCTGAGGGATGAAATTTGTTTCCGAAGATACATCTATAGACCTCGAAGCCGACGGCCTATCATTGTGATTTTTACTTTAAAAAGACACTTATAAAATGCATATTGGCCAATTGAAGGATTATTCGAATTTAACATTTAAGAGCGTACAAAAATCCTTAAATATGTTTTCGATTAAGTATCGATATCTATCGAATCCTTCGGGATAAAGAGTTGGTTATCACTTCAAAACTTCAAAATTTGACTTACGTAAATACCTAAAGTAGTATTATTGTTTTACAGTAAAAAGGTGCAAAATGTGTTTTTCATAAATCGTCTATATCTTTCAAACAGAATGGACGATTTGAAAAGAGGCGGAGCTTCAGTCAGGTGTGGGATACAATTCCTATCTCCATGGATACCGCAGCCGAACATAACCTTCATTTAGCTGTTTGGCATCAAATGTCCCGGATGAGATGTAAGTCAAGAAAATTTATTATTTGTTTGGAATGTGCCGTTTTTTCAGGTAAACATTAATCTAATGTATTTGTGTATGTTAAACATAAGGTAGAAACTACAATGCTTTACCCGTGCGTGTAAATCTATGAATGCGCAACATTTTTTATTTCTGCAATCATCAACTAACAAATCAGCATGTTTGTAAACAAGCTTCGTTTCCCACAGTACTTTTACCCTGCGGTAACGTCAGGGGGCGTGTACTTCAAGTCGTCCATTGGCTATCGTCGTGATTTTTACCTTCGTTGGTTACTTATACAAATGTCTATCACAAAACACCAAGATGTTTCTAAATTCTTTAGTTAAGTGAGTGAAAATACGTGAAATATGTTTTCGATTATCCGTCCATATCTATCGGACCAATCGAGATATCTAAGTGCTCTTTGCTTCAAATTGATGCTTTTGTAAGTATTCCAAGTACCATTAAAATATATTTTCCGAATTCAATCCTGAAACGGTTAAAAAAATATGTAAAATGTGTTTTCAACTCACAATCGAAATATATCGATCCTAGTCATTCTTATATAGCGACGTGATTGTTGTTTAAGATTGAAACTTACACAAATACATGAAAAGAAATATCAGGAATTTTCGAAATTTGCCGCCTAAGGATGAGAAAATGGGTGCAAAGTGGTGAAATGTGTTTTCATTTAATCGTCTATATATTTTGACCCAGCGGACTTATGTTGTGTTTTTCACTTCCACGAGACACCAATTAAGTATTTTAAAACGTGATTCAAGGATTTTTCGAAATTTACTCTGTTATGTGGTGAAACGACCTTGAATGTGTTTTAGATAAATCTTCGATATCTATCGAACACGTCTAGATATACAATTAATTTTTGCTTCATGATGATAATTACAGAAATGATCACAAAATGGTTGTAAGGTTTTTTCGAAATTTGATTTCTGAGTTCTGTGAGGGGTGATTTTTTTTTTTAAGTGAATGATCAATTTTTATTTGACTGAACGGGCTAGCGATGTTAGTTACTGTTAAATTGGATACTTATATAAATATCTAAGACGTGAATTTAAAATATTTCGAAATTCGACACACAAATGGGTGAAAAAGCACATAAATTAGTTTTTCATCAACCCAAGATATTTATCTAACCAGTAGCGATATTAAGGTGTTGTTCGCGTCAGAGTGATGCTTTCGTGAGTATTTAAAAAAAATTAAAATGTAAGTTTTTACTTTATATGAAAATGTGATTACTAAGAATAAGACTACGTTGGTGAACATTCATGGTAGATGATCCGAAAATCAGGAACGAGTAGCGAGAAATAACTTATACAGGATTTTTACTTTACAGTTATCTATGGAAATGTGTTGTTATATAAACTCTATGAGCCCAGAGCACAAATATTTTATTTATTTGAAATTTAATTTTATTTTCATGAATTATTTCGACGCTAAGTGACGCAGTTGTTTGTTACTCAAGTCTACATTCCGGGAGGTTCTGTATTGAATTCCGTTACAAGCTGCGTGCGAAAGTTCAATTGACACACAATAACTACAAGGCAGACTAGTGTAATTTACATGTAGTCGTGTAAAAGGGGAAAAATTGCAGTTCGCTGTCCACTTAGGTTCGTGTACAACATCAGCTGACATATCGTCTATATACTGCCAAATGTGATTAAGTTATAAATGTTATTTTGTTTAACAACACTATTAAATTGTGGTAAGTTACTATACTGTGACACAACATTACGAAACGACGAATAGACTTTAAACTTGGTCTATTGTTCGTGAACAACACCTACATATTCTTACCATTTTTATCTTTTTATCTCTTTTCTACTTGGTCACTTTTGGCAGTAAACCGACGATACCATAATCTCAAGTTTGGTGCTCCAATTACGTTTCCGTGAAACCTTTACCCTTTGAAACTTTTTAATGGCAATACAGTTCAAATTTTTATTTGGAAATATATCCTAATTGAGGTCACCGTCACCAATGGTTGTGCACATGATAAATCAGATGCTTTCATTCGATTAACCACTTACCGTTACGTGTCTGTAGTTACCCCACAACGTCAAATTGGCAGGGCTATAAATAAGGCCCAGGCGAAGTCGTTGTTAGTGGCAAAGACAAACTCAAGACTGTTTTTCGCGTGGACAGCTATAACTATTTATCCTGCTGCAGAATTAGTTTAACTAGCCGCTTGGATATTCTAACACTTGTTGAGTGAAGTACCAATCTTGTGTACAAAGAGGTTTTTCAGTTAAAGTTAATATCAGTTACGAATAATACTCGCTAGCAAAGCCGCGGGGGACTGCTAGTTTAATATAAAACTAGTCAGTAACATAAGATTGCTACACGGCGCTAACGTAAATTTTCTTGAGTAAATAATTTTCACGTTAGTGTATTGAAATTTTCAAAGTGGGTTTAATAATACAGAAATGTGCAACTTTATAGAATAGTTGCGGCCATATCCTTTGAAATGTTTGAGTCAATTCATATTTAAATCTTGGCTTAACAAACAGAATTGATTTTTTTTAACCGAGAAGAAACAACACCAACAAATAATAGATAAACTAATATTTCTATCTAAATTATATGTACGCACACGTATACACAAACCTATTAATATCCTATTTATCTAACACAGTGAAAATAACACACAGTATTGTAGCATGTGAAATCCAGTGTTTGTGTTTTAATGTCTGTGAGGTCTGAGAGACGATTACAAACATAAATATACAATTTTAATTTTTCAAATTGGCACTGTTTATATGGTCGGGAGAAAAAAAATTGTGAAAGAAGGTATATTTGGCAACATATGTCTGTATCGTTTTCCCTTTCCTTTATATTCTCTAAACTTATGGCGCATTGCTACGGCTAACGGGTGTGCATGCCTGCTTCAAGCCTTGCTGATAAAGGTCGCACAGTGAAGTGTCGGCCAGTTGAATTCAGGTGATATTATTTCGCAAAGGTAGTGCGTATACCGTGAAATGTGCTAATGTGCTACACACGTGAAGAATATAACACGCTAACTATAATCGGGCGCCAAAAACAAAAGGTACACTACGTGGACAAATTTTCATAGAAACGCTGCCTGCGTTAAACGGGGAACATTGTTTGGTGTGCGAAAACTGGGAACGACGTCGAAACATCAGGATTATAAACGTTAATTAATATGAGATTCTACATCACGTTGAGAACCTTGAAATTAATATCAGGCGTACAACAAGATCATGTATTGTAAACCCCATAGCTGCGTAGATGATCCTTCATAAAACATTCGTCCACCTTTATCATATTCGTCACGTTTAGGTGCTTAACGAGGGCGAATACAGGCATTAGTGTCAAACTTGCAATAGTCACGAGTGGGTGGATGCTACTAACACAGTCACTTCATTAAGAGATCTGGGGCAAATATATAGACAATTTGCTGCCTGGTGGGTTATATGTGCAGGCGCACAGTAACGTATAAGTTAAAAAATATATATATATATCCTACCCAAGGTCGATTTGAGCACCACAGCAGAGCTGAATGGTGTATGCACGAAGGTGCACCGGTTAAGTTAAGCGGAATACAAGAATCTACCTTCAAACTACTTATCCAGTTCAGTGGATTGAACTGAGCCAAATTCGATAAATTCGGGCGTTGTTTTGCAGTACAGGTTTTGGAACCGTAGAAGAATTTTTCTGTACCACATTTTGGTCGCACACCAGAACATTCGCGATGAACAAGACATACTTCTAAATCCACTACAAGACAAGCTGTAGTTCTGTATTTTAATAATGTGTTTGTGTATAGCAATCTACACTGCTAAAAATTTCCGTGAAATTACGTACAATTTTACGGAAATATCTGTTTAACTAACGAAATAATTTTTGTAACACAGTTACACATAAATTCGTATAATTAATTAAGCATATGTTTAACTGCAAGACGAAACTTAAAAAGAAAAGTACGTATTATTGCGCATGGGTCATAAAGAAGTCTCAAATATGCGAGTTTCCATTAGTGAAGCTAGTTGCCTTCCATAAAATCAACGGACAATTTTGGAGAATATTTGCCAGCACTTCAAGGAAAAGAAACGAAAATTATTCTTATAAACACCACGAAATGTTTGTGAGAGTTTGTAGCAACGGTTGTGTAGTACTCTTATGTAACATACTAAAAAAATATCACTGAAGTTTGGTACCACTTGAAATACTCTCATGTACACCATAATAATTTTAAAGACATTGTATACATAACAAGAGGAAATAGTGTTCGTAAAAATAAAATATGGTAATGTCTATACAAAATACATACTATGGAATCATACGTAATATGTCCATAAGTCTGCGGACGTTTGCTCGTAAAAAATTTTAAAATTTATGGGTTAAAGAGCCTAAATGTTAGGGATATATTTGAATAGCATCACCGGTAAATATGAAAATATTCAGAAATGAAACTGTAGCATTGCAGACTCGTAAGTATGGCTCAGTTCCGTATGGTTAAATTATTTTACGGAAACTTCTGTTTTGTTAGGAAATAAGTTTCCGTGATCTCACGGAGATACACGGAGAAATTTTTACCGAAAATTCCGTAAATAGACATAGATTATTTCCACAATGTACCAGCATATCGCTCAGGGCACTGAATGTGGCAATTATACTCTATCCTACGTAGGCTAGCACTACATTTTGATTAATTTTGACCAGAAAGGGATGATAATTCCACCTTTGTTCACCGACATGCTTTGATTAATAACGTCTTACAAGAAGTCCTGTGAGCACACCCGGATTTCTGAAACAACGAATTTATCTCCAGCACTATTTTATAAAATCAGTCCGCGGCTGAATCAGAGGCCCGAACGTTTGCTTCACACCACCGCGATACTGGTTTGATTCCCGACGATGTCAATAACTGATTTCTTGCATGACGAGAAACTTAGCCAACGCTTATGTTGGTAGATAGGTTTTATCATGTTATTCACGATTTCCAGTCCTTCGTATACCGTCGTCTTGTTATCTTAGAGCATTATTTCTTGTCTGTCTTATTGTGTTTTGCAGACACGTAGAAACGCTTAATAAGAAGTATTTTGTCATCCAGTTGTGATACAATACTATCTGGTACATTCTCCATACGATATTTCCCTTCTAAGAACACGGTCAACGTTTAATGGTTGGTAACATCTAATTTTTTTACTGTGATTATTTATACCATCATCTACGGCAAGCTGAAAATTACCTTTATGCCCAGATTTTTGTTCTACCGGTATCATTTTATCGCATGATTGTACGTTGCTTACTCGTAAGTCTTCATTTGAATGTATCAACATTTACAAACCCTTGTAGCGCTGAATAACAGGAATACTATCATGGTCTCTTTATGGGAGGAAAGAGAAATATTCTAGGCAGTTTCCAATTAGCATTTACTTTTTTGCTTAGTATAAAATTTTTTCAGTCTACCTTTTGTGTTTCAATAAACATTTGTCTATATTAATAGTAAATGTATTGTGTCTGTTGCTGACGAGAAACCACTTATATGAAACCTCCAAATCTTCGGCGAATTGTTTAACATGTGATTTTGAAATATGAATGATGATTAAATAGTTGACCAAGGGAAACTTCATTAGTAATTTAATAATTTCGACAAATCAATTATATTTTCAAGTTAAGAACATACATTTTTCGAAAACTTCACTTACCTACCTTCATCAAATTTTAACAGTAAGTAAGTATTGCATTAGTTTACGTTATTGATGCAATTAGGAGAAAAAAACATATAATTTCTAGCACTGGTCTTTATTCGATCTTGTGTATTTAATAAACCTTCATGCTTAAACCCATATTCCGTTACACAGTACAAATATCTGTAAAACGGTAACCTAACCTAACCCCTCTCACACCACAAACTTTATACAAAACCTGAGAGAATGCTCTAAGTCAGGCCGTGATAATTCTTTCGTATGCACAGGCTACAGTCCAAAGAGGTTTAATTTATGAGTAGGTTGGCAAAAGAAACAAATGTTGAATTATTCCTCCATAATTAATCTCTTTTCTTCGGGAGACACTAATATTTTACTGCTTTTAACAACCTTTATTTTACATTTTCATAAAACCCTGAATTTCGAAAATTAAGGTGGTGAATTACCGAAAAATGTGTTTTTCATTAATCCATGATTTCTCTTAAAACTATTTCAGATAGTGAGGTGATTATCTTCTTTAAAATAATGATGAAGTAAATATCTTAATTGTATTTTTACGATATTTTGAAACTCGTCTTTGAAATCTCTTAAAAAATAAAACGTGGTTTAATTAATCCAACTTATCTCCTAAACCAATGGAAATATTGAAATGATTTACGCTTAAAATTTAATTTTATGTAAATATTAAAAAACTATTTCCGGATTTTTCGAAATCCGTCCTTGAAAGCTATAAAAAAAATGTGTTTTCAAATGATAATCTGTACCGCATATACCTGTTGTAATATAGTGATGTATTTTTTTTAAAATAAGAATGAAGCCTATGTAAATATCTACAAATCAAATTCAGGATTTTATAAACAGTGAATTGTTACAGTCTCCCGAAAAAAGAGAATGATCATGGAGAAATAATTCAACAGTTGTTTCTTTTTGCCAATCTAAACACAATTAAAACCTCTTAGGAATGTAGCATTTAACCATTCACTCATGTATTGTATAAAGTTTATGATGTAAGAGGGGCGGGGTTACCGGTTGTATCCCGTTCAAGACTTTGCGTTGGGAATTACTATGACATCACACGAGCATATTACGCACGCTCTTTACACTGAGCTAAGAAAATTTAATGTTTACTGTTATTGACTACGCTAGCTGTTTAGTGCCTTCTTCGCATATTTTATCCAATGTTACTGTTTACAGTACATAATTTCACGCGCAAAGCCGCAGACGGGCAGCTATTTTATTGAGAAATAAAGATGAATTAAAACAAAGCAGTTTTGTAATTTAAGTACGCTCAGCGAAGTGAACTGGATAAATCTGTTTGTAGTTAACGTTTTAAAGATAATATTGTTACACTATCAATTAATGCTTAATTAAACGTAAGTTATTCTTTTATATAGTACACGTGGGCAAAGTCGCAAAGTGACAGCTAGAATCTCATAAAAAAGCAAGTTTCACTTCAGAAAGTCCATGATCACCGGGCAAACGACCCGTTGCTCTCAATTTATAAGTCATCCTGAAGAAAGTACGGTCACTGGTTTGTTAACATTTCTAAGTTAGTCATTCTTAAGTTAGTGGTCACGAACTTTTGTAATTGATACGTAAAGAATTTACTTTAGCCTTCCAGTGACTGCCTATAGTGACATTGTAGAGTAAACATTAAATAGAGTAAGTTTGCAGATTTTTGTTCTAATAAGACCACAGTAGAAATACATTTTGATTAAAATGTTTTGCTAAATTACTGTTGAAAAGTTTTACTTTTCCCAACGTTGGTTGGAAAAGTAGACATTCATGTCTATTATTGTTAATAAACGTACTATTTCATTCTTTTACAAGACTCAACTAAGAATGTGACGTATTAATAATTTGACGATTTTTAATGCATTTTCAACGAAATGTTTTAAAAAATTTACCCGAATGATAGATAATTACATAAAAATGTAGTTTGCTAGTAAGAGATCCTATCTTACTCGCACTCCTACGACCGTTTTCTGCCTGATTGTATGCATTGTCTCTGAACACCCAACTAAAAATAATTTTAGACCTCAAGATAAGATTTAAAAAAATATTACCAATAAGCATATTTAATTGCAAAAATAGTTTAAGGAAATTGCACTTCATGAAAGAAAATAATTTTTTTTGACCACATTACCTTAGACTTGACTTCAGAGACTCCTAGGCTTTCTGAAAGTTCTGGCGTTGTGAATGTGCTAGGCAGGATGCATTTGACATTTATATACGAATGCAGTAACAACTCTGGTCGGATTGCGTTATTGAGTAACTAGTGTTTTTCAAGGTAGGGGGTTTACCGTGTTACACGAGTTAAGAAATACGTGAAGGGTTGTGCTCAAGATAGTGTCACGTAGAGCTGGCATTGCACAAACTATGCATGCTGTGAAAATTACGTGTTGCGAAAATTTAACTTGTGGTCATATCGTACGTAGAAAATGGCGCAACAAAAAAAAACCAAACATATATATAACAAATAGTAATAATAATTTAAAAAGTTTTATGCAGAAAATATAATTTTTACACAAAAATTTTACAACTTTTTAATAAATTATAATATACACACTCTCACTTACTGAAAAAGTTTTAAGCATTTTGAATATTTGTGCTTACCACAAAACATCCTTATAACTACTGGTAACTGATTAAAATTAACAGAATTATCATAATTACTTAAATAACTTTATAACCATTTGTTTGGAATACATGTTTTCGACTCTTAATTCCATGTTTCATAAATATTTTTTTTGTAGTTTAGGTTGTATGCCGCGGCAAAAAGTAATATTTTTGTGCAAATATAATTGTAAACAAGAGCTTATTGAAAATTTAAATTTGTAAAAAATATTACATTGAATTGATATGGTGAGTACAGGTTGCCACACGGAGGAATCTCCGGAAAATTAATGTAATAATAGACAGTAAATTTAAAAACTGTTTGACAGTGTTGAACGTAACACAACTTTTGTTTTGCATTGAATCTTATGTAAACATTTCAATAATATTCAATGACGTTTAGTAGTTACTACCATGTTCAGCATTCACTATTTCTTAATATTTATTTTGTAGGAAATAAGTGCAATTTAATTTTCTTTATTTTTGCACCCAATTTAAAGCCTTCCGTATATAAAGCAAATTCTTTGGTTAGAAAATGTATTGAAATTTAGAATGGTACAAATACTATATTATTATTTCCGAACGTAGACTCACTTGGTAACACTTTAGGATTAAAATAAATTAATAAATTTAAAATCGTTACAAAAACATCACACTAATGCTTAGTGACTATATACTTTCAAGCTCAACACTATAACACATACTATTCATAAAACTATTATTTTTTAGTAACTGTTCGAAGTCTCATACGAATAAGATCATTAGGAAAACCTTGATAATACAGGCGAAATGAATCATGTCGAGCGTGGCGCTCTGCCACATATCGCTCCATAGTTTCCATTCATCAAACACAGTATGCATAACTCTTTAATTTATGAATGTTAATAAATTTAAGTAAACTAAACTTACAATTTCTTATATATGTCGTATATCTAGAGACACTTGAAAATTAAGGGAAAGCATCTGTTTGCTAAGTTATAATGTGTTGGGTTTAACACTGAAAATTGTGTATCGATACTGCCTGTCGTTTTAAGAAATTTCTCTCTCATTACTAAACACTAAAGATTTACCACAGAACATATGTGACTAATACCAATACTGTTTACACGTAAATTGCATCAACAAATAGATGTGTGATAAATAGTACAGTTTATCGAATACTAAGTTGGCTGTAAATAATTACGCTATTTCCAAGTGTCTCTGCTTATACCATCAACAGAAAACTGAATCCGAGGTAATTTATTTCTTCCAGTAATATCCCTGTTAACTGTAATAACTGAACAACTTATAGACATCATAACGCTGAGCAATGGGCATAATATGATAACTTGTACGGGTGCCAATCACAAACATACAGCAAAGCAGCAGTGGGATAATATTGGGAGCTAAATTGAAATAACAACCGAATAAGTTACTTCTCAACTTGGGACGTCCTTTAAACTCTGGGTTATTTGGGTAGGGGAAATAACTCTGGCGATAAGGGTAGCGGTCAGAGTAAAGAAATATATAACGCAGACATTGATAAATACTAAAATTTAATAGATGAGACCAGTCACCATAAAAATAAGAAATTGCATGCTGTGTTCGTTTTCGATTTAGTAATAATAACAAATATATTGTGGCTATTATAAACGTTCTGGGGTAGTAAGATTTTGACAAACCAAGCCTGAAATAACTTATATATATGAATTCATTATTTAGTTGAGTTTCATTATATCCTAGAAATGTGTAGACTCTGTGTCGGTTTTCTAAAATAAAACATATATAAACCAAATCTACTTGTTTCGTTTTAGTATATAACGTGCACCAATCTTAGTTAAAACTCACGATGAGCGTCTCATATTATCAAAATCATTCCACCTGCCTACAAGACCTAAATGTATTTAACATGTGCTACTATTAACAACGGATTTCGATATTTCAGACAACCTGGTATTTCTACTGTAAAAATATGGAATTTAAAAATTAGCTTACATTTACGAACATAAGTGATATGTGACGTAATTTTCGTAATATTAAAATATTCTTCATAATATAAATATGTTTACAGGTATATCAAATATTTTATATATGTTCAGCGTTTTTAAAACGAGCTAAATTACATAAAATAATTTCTCCTATGAAGGGCGAAAAAGTATTTGGGCGCATGCAAAAGAGGAGTGTATTGAGTAGGTGTAGTTAAGAATATTTGCATTACAGTTCATATAATTTGCAGTGCAATAAAAATTGTTAATGATTTGGATGAACTACCCAGCATTAACTTTATTTCATGCGCCCCAAGTTTTTTCTCGTTTTAAATCTTGTAAAATTTTCAAATGATGTATGATGTGAAACTTTTTAATCTGTTAAAAATGTTTTACATTAAAATATTTAATTAATATTATTTTCTGTCCTCTAGTCTTGTTCGTGTTAAATTTTTCAAGTATTTATATTTTATGATAAAGCGTATGAAAAGTAAATTTATAATATTAAAAATTAAATTTTTCACAATTTTTCGTTTAAATTGAACTGCCATCCAGTCCTCAGACACATTTAAATTTTCAGGTCTCTTGCTTATCGAGAAATCAGTTAAAAAACAACAATTTGCAAAATTTGTACCGTAAAGACAAGACGACTAAGTTACATAGATATCCTGTTCTGAGCAATGTTAAAGTTACAAGTATTAAGTTTATTACTATCTTAGCTCTTTGATTACAAACAAACGTGCAGACAAAAATGCTAGTTAATAAAAAGTTGATAAAAATATTCACAAAATGTTGCGAAAATTAATTCAGTTTATGAGGGTTTCATTGTCTGATAAATAATTAAGATACATTGCACTGAGTGAATTTAAATGTATTTAGTAATAACCTGGAAATGAGAATGTTTATGAAAAGTTAATTGACAATTAACTTCAAATACATTGAGGAAATGCATATACAATTTTCTACTTCAGATCAAGTTGCGAACATTACAAACCTTGTGACTTGTCAGTTGGTTTTCAATTATTTTGATGTTGCCGTCACATAGTCTATAACTTAACGCATGTCAACATACTTTTCAACTTGACGATTTGATAACATACCTAAGAATATAAGTAATTGTATAGAATAACAAAACGTAAATTAGGAAATTAAATTTTTGTGATCTTTTAAGTAGGCTCTAATATCTTTGGTAACATAAAATATTAGGAAACCTTAATAATATTGGTTTTCCCGAGTATTAGTTGCATAATATGTAACCAAAGCTTGTGCCCACTAATTATTGCGTCTTATTATTACATGTGAGTAACACTTAGAAACATATATATGATGTGGCCTCGTCGTGATGTAATGGCCCATTTATTTGCAACATATTAACTGTTTCATGTATACAAAATAAAACTTCTCATTTGAACGTTAAAATATTTTAAGAGTTTTGTGACACATATTTATCCTCTGTAAAAGTTTTTACTATAAATTGAGGACATACATATTATTTATTTTGTCTTTTAGTCAAAGCAATTATTCATAGTTAGACACGACATCAATATATTTACGAATTTGCTGTACATTAGTTGAATGCCAAATATAATTTGGTCAATTTTCTTGACAGTCAAAGAAAGGCGAAACAGTAAGTCATAGAAATAAAATACGATTTAATTCGAAAAAAGGTTTATCATAGTGACAGGTCTTAAGAAATTCGCATTATAACTACTAATGTAATAAATCAAAAACATTCGGCACCAGTTTTTCGTTACATTTTATTGAATACTGATGTGTGCAGACGTGTAATTAGTACATCAGTTTTGAAGAATATTGAGTGTATTCGCTCAGCGTGATGCTATCTTAGTAGCAGTTTACTAGGAGTTACACATATCTTCTGTTGCCAAATCCCCCCCAGCGCTGCACAGCAGTCAAACTAAACGTGACGCAAGCACGTAGCCATGCAATAGATAACAACGTCCTATATAAGGGTCCC
>PNEQ01063449.1:0-24427 GCA_003012365.1 Medauroidea extradentata
AACATCACACTAAAACATAAAATATCTTACTAACACGACAGTAAAACATGAAATATCTAATAACATGAGAGTAAAACATGAATCACCTTACTAACATCACGTTATAACATGAAGTACACTACTAACACCACAGTAAAACATGAAATACCTGACTAACATCACAATAAAACATGAAATATCTTACTAACATGACAGTAAAATGATATACCTTATTAATATCACAATAAAACATGAAATACCTACTAACAGGATAGTAAAATATAAAATACCTTACTAATATCAGAGTAAAACATGAAATACCTAACTAACATGTCAGTAAAATATGAAACACCTTACTAAATGACAGTAAAACATGAGACACCTTTCAAACATCACAGTAAAGCATATAATACCTCACTAACATCACACTAAAACATAAAATATCTTACTTACATGACAGTAAAACATGAATCACCTGACTAACATCACAGTAAAACGTGAAATAACTTACTCACATCACAGTAAAACATGAAAAACATTACTAACATGACAGTAAAATATGAAATACCATACTCACATCAGAGTAACATTTCAAATAACTTACTAACATTACAGTAAAATATGAAATACCTTACTAACAATACAGTAAAATATGAAATACTATAGTAACATCACAATATAACATGTAATACCTTACTAACTTGACAGTAAAAAATAAAATTTCATACTAACATCACAGTAAAACATGAAATACCTTACTCACATCACATTAAACATAAATTATCTTACTAAAATTATAGTAAAATATGAAATACCTTAATAACATGACAGTAAAATATGATATACCTTACTAACATCAAAGTAAAACATGATATACCTTACTAACATCACAATAAAACATGAAATTCCTAATAACACGACAAGAAACCATGAATAGCCATACTAGCATCTCAGTAAAACATGAAAGAACTTATTAATATGACAGTAAAAATTGAAATTCATAATTGCCATCACAGTAAAACATGAAATACCTTACTAACATCACTATAAAACATGAAATACCTTATTAATATGACTGTAAAATATGAAATACCTTACTAACATCACAGTAATATATGATATACCATACTAACATCACAATAAAACATAAAATACCTTACTAACATGATAGTAAAATATGAAATACCTTACTAACAAAACAGTAAAACATGAAATACCTTACTCACATCACAGTAAACATGAAATACCTTACTTACATGACAGTAAAATATAAAATATATTTCGAACATGACAGTAAAATATGAAATACCTTACCAACATGACAGTTAAAATATAAAATATCCTACGAACATCACAGTAAAACATGATATATCTTAATAAGATTACACTATATATTCATGAAATACCTAATAACATGACAGTAAAAAATGAATCGCCATACAAGCATTACAGTAAAACATGAAATAACTTACTAACAGGAAATCAAAAAATGAAATTCCTAACTGACTTCACAGTAAAACATGAAATACCTTACTAACATCTTATTAAAATAAAAAAAAACCTTATTAATATGACAGATATTATTGAAAATACCTTACTAACATCACAGTAAAAAATGAAATATCTTACTTACATCACAATAAAACATGAAATACCTTACTAACATGACAGTAAAATATAAAATACATTACTAACATGAGAGTAAAATATGAAATATTTTACTAACTTGACAGTAAAATATGAAATACCTTACAAACATGAAAGTTAAAATAAGATATATCTTACTAACATCACAGTAAAACATGATATTCCTTACTAACATCACAATAAATCATGAAATACCTAATAACATGACAGTAAAACATGAATCACCATACTAACATCACAGTAAAACATGAAATAACTTACATCACAGTTAACCGTGAAATACCTTACTAATATGACAGTAAAATATGAAATACCTTACAAACATGGCAGTAAAACATGAAATATCTAATAACATGAGAGTAAAACATGAATCGCCTTACTAACATCACCATATAACATGAAATACCCTACTACCACAACAGTAAAACATGAAATACCTGACTAACATCACAATAAAACATGAAATACCTTTTAAATATAACAGTAAAATATGAAATACCTTACTAACATCACAGTATAAATGATATACCTTACTAACATCACAATAAAACATGAAATGCCTACTAACATGAGAGTAAAATATAAAATACCTTACTAACATCACAGTACAACATGAAATACCTTACTAACCAGTCAGTAAAATATGGAACTCCTTACTAAAATGACAGTAAAACATGAGACACCTTCCTAATGTCACAGTAAAGCATATAATACCGTACTAACATCACACTAAAACACAAAATATCTAACTAACATGACAGTAAAACATGAATCACCTAGCTAACATCACAGTAAAACGTGAAATAACTTACTCACATTACAGTAAAACATGAAATACATTACTAACATGATAATAAAATATAAAATACCTTACTCACATCAGAGTAAAATTAGAAATATCTTACTGACTTTACAGTAAAATATGAAATACCTTACTAACATCACAGTAAAATATGAAATACCATAGTAACATCACAGTAAAACATGTAATACCTTACTAACATGTCAGTAAAAAATGAAATTCCATACTAACGTCATAGCAAAATATAAAATACCTGACTCACACCACAGTAAACATAAAATATCTTAATAAAATGATAGTAAAATATGAAATACCTTAATAACATGACAGTAAAATATGAAATACCTTACTAACATCACAGTAAAACATGTAATAACTTACTAACATGACAGTAAAAATTGAAATTCCTGATTGACATCACAGTAAAACATGAAATACCTTACTAACAATACAATAAAACATGAAATACCTTATTAATATGACCGTAAAATATGAAATACCTTACTAACATCACAGTAATAAATGATATACCTTACTAACATCACAATAAAACATGAAATACCTTACTAACATGATAGTAAAATATGAAGTACCTTACTAACATCACAGTAAATTTGAAATACCTTACTCTCATCTAGTAAACATGAAATACCTTACTAATATGACAGTAAAATATGAAATATCTTACTAACCTGACAGTAAAATATGAAATGCCTTACCAACATGACAGTTAAAATATAAAATATCTTACTAACATCACAGTAAAACATGATATATCTTACTAACATCACAATAAAACATGAAATACCTAATAACATGACAGTAAATCATGAATCGCCATACTAGCATCACAGTAAAACATGAAATAAATAACTAACATCACATTAACAAATGAAATACCTTATTAATTTGACAGTAAATAATGAAATACCTTACTAACATGACAGTAAAATATGAAATACCTTACTAACATTAAAATAAAACATGAAATAGCTTACTCACATAACAGTAAACTTAATATACCTTACTAACATGACAGTAAAATGTGAAATACCTACTAACATGACAATAAAACATAAAACACCTAACTATCATGAAAGTAAAATTTTAAATACCACACTAACATTATAGAAAAATATGAAAAAACTTACAAGATAGTAAAACATGAAATACCGTACTAACATGACAGTAAAACATGAGACACTTTACTAACATGACAGTAAAACATGACATAACATACTAACATTACAGTAAACCATTAAATACCTTTCCAACATGACAGTAAAACATGAAATATCTAATAACATGATAGTAAAGCATGAATCACCTTACTAACATCACACTAAAACATAAAATATCTTACTAACATTACAGTAAAACATGAATCACCTAACTAACATCACAGTAAAACGTGAAATAACTTACTCACATCACAGTAAAACATGAAATATATTACTAACATGACAGTAAAATATGAAATATCATACTCACATCAGAGTAACATTAGAATTAACTTACTAACACTACAGTAAAATATGAAATACCTTACTAACTTTACAGTAAAATATAAAATACCATAGTAACATCACAATATAACATGTAATACCTTACAAACATAACAGTAAAAAATAAAAGTCCATACTAACATCACAGTAAAACATGAAATAACTTACTCACGTCACAGTAAACATAAAATATCTTACTAAAATGATAGTAAAATATGAAATATCTTAAAAACATGACAGTAAAATATGATATACCTTACTAACATCACAGTAAAACATGATATACCTTACCAACATCACAATAAAACATGAAATTCCTAATAACACGACAAGAAAACATAAATATCCATACTAGCATCTCAGTGAAACATGAGAGACCTTACTAACATGACAGTTAAAATTGAAATTCCTAATTGACATCACAGTAAAACATGAAATTTCTTACTAACGCCACATTAAAACATGAAAAATTTTATTAATATGACAGTATATAATAAATACCTTACTAACATCACAGTAAAAATGAAATACCTTACTAACATCACAATAAAAAATGAAAATACCTTACTATCATGACAGTAAAATTGAAATACCTTACTAACATTAAAGTCAAACATGAAATTCCTTACTCACATAACATTAAACTTAAAATTCCTTACTAACATGACAGTAAAATATGAAATACATTACTAACATGACAATAAAACATAAAATACCTAACAACCATGAACGTAAAATTTGAAATACCACACTAACATCACAGTAAAACATGAAATAACTTACAAGATAGTAAAACATGATATACCATACTAACATGACAGAAAAACATGAGACACTTTACTAACATGACAGTAAACATGACATACCATACTAACATTACAGTAAACCATAAATACCTTTCTAACATGACAGTAAAACATGAAATACCTAATAACATGAGAGTAAAAAAATGAATCACCTTACTAACATAACAATAAAACATGAAATACTGTACTAACATCACAGCAAAACAAAAATACCTTACTAACATCACAATAAAAAAAATACCCAATAACATCACAGTAAAAAATGAAATACCTGATAACATGACAGTAAAACATGAATCACATTACTAACATCACAGCAAAACATGAAATATCTTACTAACTTGACAGTAAAATATGAAATACCTTACTTACATGACAGTAAAGTATGAAATACATAATAATATGACGGTAAACTTGAATCAACTTAATAACATCAATATAAAAAAATAAAATACCTTACTAACATGACAGTAAAACATGAATCACAATATTAACATCACAGTAAAACCTGAAATACCTAAAAATATGACAGTAAAACATGAATTGCCTTACTAACATCACAGTAAAACATAAAATAACTTACTCACATCACAGGAAAACATAAAATACCCTAATAACATGAAAGTAAAAGATGAAATACCTTTACACATGACAGTGAAACCTAAAATTTCTTAATAACATGACAGTAAAACATGAAATACCTAATAACATGAGAGTAAAACAGGAATCATCTTATTAATATCACAATAAAACCTGAAGGGCCCTTCTAACATTACAGTAAAACGTGAAATACCTTACTAACATCACAGTTAAACGTGAAATACATAATAACACCATAGTAAACGTGAAATACCTAATAACATGACCGCAAAAAACATGAACCCACTGCCTAACATAACAGTAAAACATGAAATAATTTACTCACATCACAGTAAAACATTTAATACCTTACTAACATGAAAGTAAAACATGAAATACCGTACTGACAAGACAGTAAAACATTAAATACCTTACTAACATGGCAGAGAAACATTAAATAACTAATTACATGAGAGTAAAACATGAATCACCTAACTGACAACACTATAAAACATGAAATACTCTACTAACATATCAGTAAAACATTAAATACCTTAACATCACAATAAAACATGTAAAACATAATAACATCACAGTAAAACATGAATCATCTTACTAACATCACAGTAAAACATGAAATAATTTATTCACATAACAGTAATACATAAAATTCCTTACTAACATGACAGTAAAATATAAAATATCTTACTAACATGACAGTAAAATTTAAAATACCTCACTTACATCACAGTAAAACATGAAAGACCTTACTTACATTACAGTAAACATGAGACACCTTACTAACATCACAGTTAAACATGACCAACCTTAGTAATATCACTGTAAAACATGAATAACCTAATAACATGACAGTAAAAAATGAATCACCTTACTAACATCACAGTAAAACATGAAATACTTTACTCACATACCAGTAAAATATGAAATACCTTACTAACATGACAGTAAAAAATTAATTAACTTAATAACATCATAGTAAAACATGAAAAAACCTACTGACATGACAGTAATATATGAAATACCCTACTAACATCACAGTTAAAAAATAAAATACCGTACTAACATGACATTAAAACATGAGACACCCAACTAACATTACAGTAAAACATGAATTACCTAATAACATGACAGTAAAATATGAATCACCTTACTAACATCACAGTAAAACATGAAATACCTTTCTAACATTACAAGAAAATATAAATCACCTTACTAACATCACAGTAATACATGAAATACCTTACTTACTTCAAGGTAAAACATTAATCAACTAATATCAAGACAGAAAAACATGAATCACCTTACTAACATCACAGTGAAACATGAAATACTTTACTCACATCACAGTAAAACATGAAATACCTTAAAATCACAATAAAACATGAAAAACATAATAACATCACAGTAAAACATGAATCATCTTACTAACATTACAGTTAAACATGAAATACCTTACTAACATCACAGTAAAACATGAAATAACTAATAACATGCCCGGTAAACATGAATCACCTTACTAACATCACAGTAAAACATGAAATACCTAATAACATGCCCGTAAAAAATGAATCACCTTACTAACATCACAGTAAAACATGAAATAACTAATAACATGCCCGGTAAACATGAATCACCTTACTAACATCACAGTAAAACATGAAATACCTAATAACATGCCCGTAAAAATGAATCACCTTACTAACATCACAGTAAAACATGAAATACCATACTAACATCACAATAAAACATGAAATACCTAATAACATGACAGTAAAACATAAATAACCTTTCTAAAAACAAAATAAAACATGAAATACCTATTAACATGTCAGTAAAACATGAATCACCTTACTAACATCACAGTAAAACATGCAATACCTTACTCACATCACAGAAAAAATTGAAATAACTTACTAACATCACAGTAAAATATGAATCACCTTACTAACATTACAGTTAAATATGAAATAATTTACTAACATGACACCGAAACAGGAAATACCTTACTAACATTACAATAAAACATGAAATACCTAATAACATGACAGTAAAACATGAATCACCTTACTAACATCACAGTAAAACATGCAATACCTTACTCACATCACAGAAAAACTTGAAATACCTTTCTAACATCACAGTAAAATATGAATCACCTTTCCAACATTACATTTAAACATGAAATACCTCACTAACATGACTGCAAAACATGAAATACCTTACTAACATGACAGTAAAATATGAAATACCTTACTAACATCACAGTAAAACATTAAATACCTTACTAACATGACAGTAAAATATGAAATACCTTACTAACATCACAGCAAATCATTAAATACCTAATAATATGTCAGTAAAACATGAATCACTTTACTAACATCACAGTAAAACACGAAATACTTTACTCACATCACAGTAAAACATGAATTACCTATATTACATGACAATAAATCTATAATTTCTTACTAAAATGACAGTATGACATGAATCACCTAACTAATATCACAGTAAAAACATGAAATACCTTACAAATATGACATTAAAATATGAAAGACGTTACAAACCTCACAGTAAAATATGAAATACCTTACATTTTAACATGAAATACCTTACTAACACGACATTTAAACGGAATCACCATACTAAGATCAAAGTAAAACATAAATTACCATACTAACATGTCAGTAATACATAAAATACCTTAAGTTACTAACATCACAATAAAAAATGAAATACCCAATAACATCACAGTAAAAATGAAATAACTGATAATATTACAGTAAAACATGAATCACATTACTAACCTATCAGCAAAACATGAAATATCTTACTAACTTGACAGTAAAATATGAAATACATTACTTACATGACAGTAAAGTATGAGATACCTAATAACATGACGGTAAACTTGAATCAACTCACTAAAATCAAAATAAAAAAATAAAATACCTTACTAACATGACAGTAAAACATGAATCACAATATTAACATCACAGTAAATTCTGAAATACCTAAAAATATGACAGTAAAACATGAATCACCTTACTAACATTACAGTAAAACACAAAATACTTTATTCACATTACAATAAATCATGAAATACCAAATAACATGACAGTAAAACATGAATTACCTTACTAATATCACAGTAAAACATAAAATAACTTACTTACAACACAGTAAAACAAAATATACCCTACTAACATGACAGTAAAATATGAAATACCTTTTAACATGACAGTAGTACCTAAAGTTTCTTAATAACATGACAGTAAAACATGAAATACCTAATACCATGAGAGTAAAACAGGAATTACCTTATTAATATCACAATAAACCATGAAGTGTCCTTCTATCATTAAAGTTAAACGTGAAATACCTTACTAACATCACAGTTAAACATGACATACATAATAACATCATAGTAAACGTGAAATACCTAATAACATGACTGCAAAAAACATGAACCCACTGACTAACATAACAGTAAAACATGAAATAATTTACTCACATCACAGTAAAACATTTAATACCTTACTAACATGAAAGTAAAACATGAAATACCTTACTAACAAGACAGTAAAACATTAAATACCTTACTAACATGACAGAGAAACATGAAATAACTAATAACATGAGAGTAAAACATGAATCACCTAACTGACAACACTATAAAACAGGAAATACTCTACTAACATAACAGTAAAACATGAAATACCTTACTCATATCACAGTAAAACATGAAATAACTTACTAACATGAGAGCTATATATGAGACACCTTACTTAAACGACAGTAAACATGAGACACCTTACTAACATGAGAGTACAACATAAGGCACCTTAAAAACATCACAGATAATCGTGATATACTTTACTAACATGCGAGTCAAATGTAAGACACCTTAATATAATGAGAGTAAAACATGGAATACCTAAATTACATGACAGTAAATCATGATACACCTTACTAACATGATAGTGAAACATTACATAGTTTTACTAACATCGTAGTAAAACATGAAATACCTTACTAACATGACAGTAAAATATGAAATACCTTACTAACATGACAGTTAAACATTAAATACCTTACTAACATGGCAGTAAAACATGAAAAACCTTACGTACATCACAGTACAACTTGAAATACCTTACTAACATGACAATAAAACATGAAATACCTTACTAACATTAAAGTAAAACATTAAATACCTTACTAACATGACAGTAAAATATGTAATTCCTTACTGACATCACAGTGAAACATGGAATACCTTACTAATATGACAGTAAAATATAAAATACCTTACTAACATCAAATAAAACATGAAATACCTTACTAATTTGACTGTAAAACATGAATTACCTTAATAATATCAAAAGTTAAACATGAAATACCTTACTAATATGACAGTAAAATATGAAATATCTTACTAACATCAAGTAAAACATGACATACCTTACTAACATGACAGTTAAAAAAGAAATACCTTACTAACATGACAGTTAAACATGAAATACCTTACTAACATGACAGTAAAACAGGAATTACCTTACTCACATAAAAGTAAAATATGAAATCATTACTAACATGACAGTAAAAAATGAATCACCTTACTAACATCATAGTAAACATGAAATACCCTACTGACATGATATTAATATATGAAAAACTATATTAACTTTACAGTAAAAAATGAAATACCTACTAACATGACAGTAAAACATGAGACACCCAACTAACATTACAGTAAAACATGAAATACCTAATTACATGACAGTAAAGCATGAATCACCTTACTATAATCACTGTAAAACATGAAATACCTTACTAACATTAGTAGAAAATATAAATAACCTGACTAACATCACAGTAACACATGAAATACCTTACTAACATGACAGTAAAACATGAAATTCCTAATAACATGACAAGAAAACATGAATAGCCATACTAGCATCTCAGTAAAACATGATAGAACTTACTAACATGACAGTAAAAATTGAAATTCATAACTGACATCACAGTAAAACATGAAATAACTTACTAACATCACAATAAAACATGAAAAACCTTATTAATATGACAGTAAAATATGAAAGACCTTACTAACATCACAGTAATATATGATATACCTTACTTACATCACAATAAAACATGAAATACCTTACTAACATGACAGTAAAATATGAAATACCTTACTAACCTGAAGGTAAAATATGAAATACCTTATCAACATGACAGTTAAAATATAAAATATCCTACTAACATCACAGTAAAACATGATATACCTTACTACATTATAATATAAATTCATGATATACCTAATAACATGACAGTAAAACATGAATCGCCATACTAGCATCACAGTTAAACATGAAATAACTTACTAACGCCACATTAAAACATGAAAAACCTTATTAATATGACAGTAAATAATGAAATACCTTACTAACATCACAGTAAAAATGAAATACCTTACTAACATCACAATAAAACATGAAAAAACCTTACTAACATGACTGTAAAATATGAAATACCTTACAAAAATTTAAGTAAAACATGAAATACCTTACTCACATAACAGTAAACTTAAAATACATTACTAACATGACAGTAAATATGAAATACCTTATTAACATGACAATAAAACATAAAATACCTAACTACCAAGAAAGTAAAATTTGAAATACCACACTAACATCACAGTAAAACATGAAATAACTTACAAGATAGTAAAACATAAAATACCGTACTAACATGACAGTAAAACATGAGACACTATACTAACATGACAGTAAACATGACATACTATACTAACATTACAGTAAACCATTAAATACCATTCCAACATGACAGTAAAACATGAAATACCTAATAACATGAGAGTAAAAAATGAATCACTTTACTAACATAACAATTAAACATGAAATACCGTACTAACATCACAGTAAAACATAAAATACCTTACTAACATCACAATAAAAAATGAAATACCCAATAAAATTACAGTAAAAATGAAATAACTGACAACATTACAGTAAAACATGAATTACATTACTAACCTCACAGCAAAACATGAAATATCTTACTAACTTGACAGTAAAATATGAAATACCTTACTTACATGACAGCAAAGTATGAAATACCTAATAACATGACGGTAAACTTGAATCAACTCACTAAAATCAAAATAAAAAAATAAAATACCTTACTAACATGACAGTAAAACATGAATCACAATATTAACATCACAGTAAATTCTGAAATACCTAAAAATATGACAGTAAAACATGAATCACCTTACTAACATTACAGTAAAACAAAATACCTTATTCACATTACAATAAATCATGAAATACCAAATAACATGACAGTAAAACATGAATTACCTTACTAACATCACAGTAAAACATAAAATAACTTACTTACATCACAGTTAAACAAAATATACCCTACTAACATGACAGTAAAATATGAAATACCTTTTCACATGACAGCAAAACGTAAAGTTTCTTAATAACATGACAGTAAAACATGAAATACCTAATAACATGAGAGTAAAACAGGAATTAACTTATTAATATCACAATAAAACATGAAGTGCCCTTCTATCATTACAGTAAAACGTGAAATACCTTACTAACATCACAGTTAAACATGAAATATATAATAGCATCATAGTAAACGTGAAATAACTAATAACATGACTGCAAAAAACATGAACCCACTGACTAACATAACAGTAAAACATGAAATAATTTACTAACATCACAGTAAAACATTTAATACCTTACTAACATGAAAGTAAAACATGAAATACCTTAATAACAAGACAGTAAAACATTAAATACCTTACTAACATGAGAGAGAAACATGAAATAACTAATAACATGAGAGTAAAACATGAATCACCTAACTAACAACACTATAAAACATGAAATACTCTACTTACATAACAGTAAAACATGAAATACCTTAACATCACAATAAAACATGAAAAACAAAATAACATCACAGTAAAACATGAATCATCTTACTAACATCACAGTAAAACATGAAATAATTTACTCACATAACAGTAATACATAAAATTCCTTACTAACATGACTGTAAAATATAAAATACCTTACTAACATATTAGTAAAATTTGAAATTCCTCACTTACATCACAGTAAAACATGAAAGACCTTACTTACATTACAGTAAACATGAGATACCTTACTAACATCACAGTTAAACATGACCAACCTTAGTAATATCACTGTAAAACATGAATAACCTAATAACATGACAGTAAAAAATGAATCACCTTACTAACATCACAGTAAAACATGAAATACTTTACTCACATACCAGTAAAATATGAAATACCTTACTAACATGACAGTAAAAAATAAATTAACTTAATAACATCATAGTAAAACATGAAAAAACCTACTGACATGACAGTAATATATGAAATACCCTACTAACATCACAATTAAAAAATAAAATACCGTACTAACATGACATTAAAACATGAGACACCCAACTAACATTACAGTAAAACATGAAATACCTAATAACATGACAGTAAAATATGAATCACCTTACTAACATCACAGTAAAACATTAAATACCTTTCTAACATTACAAGAAAATATAAATCACCTTACTAACATCACAGTAATACATGAAATACCTTACTTACTTCAAGGTAAAACATTAATCAACTAATATCAAGACAGAAAAACATGAATCACCTTACTAACATCACAGTGAAACATGAAATACTTTACTCACATCACAGTAAAACATGAATTACCTTACTTACATGACAGTAAAACATGAAATACCTTACTAACATGACAGAGAAACATGAAATAACTGAAAACATGAGAGAAAAACATGAATCACCTAACTGACAACACTATAAAACATGAAATACTCTACTAACATAACAGTAAAACATGAAATACCTTAAAATCACAATAAAACATGAAAAACATAATAACATCACAGTAAAACATGAATCATCTTACTAACATTACAGTTAAACATGAAATACCTTACTAACATCACAGTAAAACATGAAATAACTAATAACATGCTCCGTAAACATGAATCACCTTACTAACATCAGAGTAAAACATGAAATACCTAATAACATGCCCGTAAAAAATGAATCACCTTACTAACATCACAGTAAAACATGAAATAACTAATAACATGCCCGGTAAACATAAATCACCTTACTAACATCACAGTAAAACATAAAATACCTAATAACATGCCCGTAAAAAATGAATCACCTTACTAACATCACAGTAAAACATGAAATACCTTACTCATATCACAGTAAAACATGAAATAACTTACTAACATGAGAGCTATATATGAGACACCTTACTAACATGAGAGTACAACATGAGGCACCTTAAAAAACAACACAGATAAACGTGATATACTTTACTAACATGCCAGTCAAATGTAAGAAACCTTACTATAATGAGAGTAAAACATGGAAAACCTTACTTACATGACAGTAAATCATGATACACCTTACTAACATGATAGTGAAACATTACATACTTTACTAACATCATAGTAAAACATGAAATACCTTACTAACATGACAGTAAAATATGAAATACCTTACTAACATGACAGTTAAACATGAAATACATTACTAACATGACAGTAAAACATGAAAAAACTAAAAACAAAACAGTAAAACATGATTCAAGTAACATCAAAATAAAACATTAAATACCCTACTAACATCACAATAAAACATGAAATACCTAATAACATGACAGTAAAACATGAATACCCTTTCTAAAAACAAAATAAAACATGAAATACCTATTAACATGTCAGTAAAACATGAATCACCTTACTAACATCACAGTAAAACATGTAATACCTTACTCACAGCACAGAAAAAATTGAAATAACTTACTAACATCACAGTAAAATATGAATCACCTTACTAACATTACAGTTAAACATGAAATAACTTACTGACATGACAGCGAAACAGGAAATACCTTACTAACATTACAATAAAACATGAAATACCTAATAACATGACAGTAAAACATGAATAACCTTACTAAAAACAAAATAAAACATGAAATACCTATTAACATGACAGTAAAACATGAATCACCTTACTAACATCACAGTAAAACATGCAATACCTTACTCACATCAAGAAAAACTTGAAATACCTTGCTAACATCACAGTAAAATATGAATCACCTTTCCAACAATACATTTAAACATGAAATACCTCACTAACATGACTGCAAAACATGAAATACCTTACTAACATGACAGTAAAATATGAAATACCTTACTAACATCACAGTAAAACATTAAATACTTTACTAACATGACAGTAAAATATGAAATACCTTACTAACATCACAGCAAATCATTAAATACATAATAATATGTCAGTAAAACATGAATCACTTTACTAACATCACAGTAAAACATGAAATACTTTACTCACATCACAGTAAAACATGAAATACCTATATTACATGACAATAAATCTATAATTTCTTACTAAAATGACAGTATGACATGAATCACCTAACTAATATCACAGTTAAACATGAAATACCTTACAAATATGACATTAAAATATGAAAGATGTTACAAACCTCACAGTAAAATATGAAATACCTTACAGTTTAACATGAAATACCGTACTAACACGACATTTAAACGGAATCACCATACTAACATCAAAGTAAAACATAAATTACCATACTAACATGTCAGTAAAACATAAGACACCTTACTAATATCACAGTGAAACACGAAATACTTTACTCACATCACAGTAACTCATGAATTACCTTACTAACATGACAGTAAAATATGAAAGACCTTACTTACATCACGGTAAAATATGAAATACCTAACTAACATGACAGTAAATTACAAAATACCTTATTAACATCACAGTAAAATATGAATCACCTTAATTACATCACAGTTAAACATGAAATACCTTACTTACATGGCAGCAAAACATGAATCACCTTTCTTACATGACAGTAAAACTTGAAATACAATACTTACATGACAATAAAACATGAAATACCTTACTAACATTAAAGTAAAACATGAAATACCTTACTAACATGACAGTAAAATATGAAATTCCTTACTGACATCACAGTGAAACATGGAATACCTTACTAATATGACAGTAAAATATAAAATACCTTACTAACATCAAGTAAAACATGAAATACCTTACTAATTTGACTGTAAAACATGAATCACCTTAATAAAATCGAAAGTAAAACATGAAATACCTTACTAATGTGACAGTAAAATATGAAAAATCTTACTAACATCAAGTAAAACATGAAATACCTTACTAACTTGATAGTAAAACATGAATCACCGTACTAATATCAAAAGTAAATCATGATATACTTTACTAACTTGACAGTTAAACATGACATACCTTACTAACATGACAGTTAAACAAGAAATACTTTACTAACATGACAGTTATACATGAAATACCTTACTAACATGACAGTAAAACATGAATTACATTACTCACATCACAGTAAAATATGAAATACATAACTAACATGACAGTAAAAATGAATCACCTTACTAACATCATAGTAAAACATGAAATACCCTACTGACATGATAGTAATATATGAAATACCCTACTAACATCACAGTAAAAAATGAAATACCGTCTAACATGACAGTAAAACATGAATCACCTTACTAATATCACTGTCAAACATGAAATACCTTACTAACATTACAAGAAAATATAAATCACCTGACTAACATCACAGTAATACATGAAATACCTTACTTACTACACAGTAAAACATTAAACACCTAATATCATGACAGAAAAACATGAATCATCTTACTAACATCACAGTAAAAAATGAAATGCCTTACTAACATGACAGTAAAAAATGAATCACCTTACTAACATCATAGTAAATCATGAAATACCCTACTGACATGATAGTAATATATGAAATACCTTACTAACACCACAGTAAAACATGAAATACTTTACTGATATCACAGTAAAATATGATTTACCTAACTTACATGACAGTAAAATGTAAAATTTCTTACTAACATGATAGTAAAACATGAATTACCTAACTAACATCACAGTAAAACATGAAATATCTTACTAAAATGGCAGTAAAACATGATACACCTTACTTACATCACAGTGAAACATGAAATACTTTACTCACATCACAGTAAAACACGAAATACCTTACTAGCATGGCAGTAAAACATGAAGTACCTTTCTAACATCACAGTAAAACCTGAAATTACTTTCTAACGTGACATTAAGACATGAAATTTCTTACTGACTTTACTTTCAAACATGGAATACCTTACTAACATGACTGTAAAATATGTAATACCTACTAATATCAAGTAAATATTAAATACCTAATATCACAGTGAAACACGAAATACTTTACTCACATCACAGTAAATCATGAATTACCTTACAAACATGACAGTAAAATATGAAAGACCTTACTTACATCTCGGTAAAATATGAAATACCTAACTAACATGACAGTTAATTACAAAATACCTTAATAACATCACAGTAAAATATGAATCACCTTACTTACATCACAGTTAAACTTGAAGTACCTTACTTACATGACAGTAAAACATGAATCACTTTACTTACATCACAGTAAAACTTGAAATAACTTACTAACATGACAGTAAAACATGAAATACCCTACTTACATCACAGTAAAATTTGAAATACCTGACTAACATGACAATAAAACATGAAATACCTTACTAACATTAAAGTAAAACATGAAATACCTTACTAACATGACAGTAAAAGATGAAATTTCTTACTGACATCACAGTGAAACATGAAATACCTTACTAATATGACAGTAAAATATAAAATACCTTACTAACATCAAGTAAAACATGAAATACCTTACTAATTTGACTGTAAAACACGAATCACCTTACTAATATCAAAAGTAAAACATGAAATACCTTACTAATATGACAGTAAAATATGAAATATCTTACAAAATCAAGTAAAACATGAAATACCTTACTAACTTGACAGTGAAACATGAATCACCGTACTAATATCAAAAGTAAAACATGATATACTTTACTAACATGACAGTTAAACATGACATACCTTACTAACATCACAGTAAAACATGAAATACCTTTTTAACATCACAGTAAAACATGAAATACCCAATAACATGACAGTAAAACATGAATCACCTTACTAACATCAGATTAAAACACGAAATACCTTACTCACATCTCATTAAAACATGAATTACCTTACTAACATGACAGTAAAACATAAGACATCTTATTAACATGAGAGTTAAACATGAAATACTTTACTAACATGACGGTAAATCATGATACACGTTACTAACATGACAGTTAAATAGCCTTTTTTGTTTTTTGTATCTCTAAAGGCTTGTTTACAATCACCATACTGAAAAATTGTACTTTTCAGTTTTGAAATGCTCATAAACTATTTTTAAATGTGTGACTTAACTATACTACAAATTCTACTATAGCATAGGCTATATGATTTGCTTTTAGTGTATAACTACGTCGGATTTATTGTGACTGTTATTTTTTATATTCATAATTTGTAAAAATTTACTATGTTATCACAGATTTGAAATATTCCTGCTCATTGAAAGAAGCGTAAAATAATAAATTCCGATTGGCAATTGAAACCAAGCCTTACAGTTTTCTAAAAGTTTGCAGTCATCCTCTGGTTGGTTGTAATTCCTGGCCAGGACAACAATCAGGACAGATGTAAGACTGTCAAACTATACTGTGACGTGTGTCACGTGAGTATCAGACAGCACAGTTGGGTGGGCAAGGGTGAGCTGTAGCACCCTGATACAACCCACTGATATCTGGCAACATAGCCTATTTAGCCGGGAACTACACGCAGCAAGGTAAGAACAAACCTAACAAGACCAGAGAATGCTGTGCGTGTTGCCTAATTTACCGGCACACTGCTACTGTCTTGACAAACATTTGTACTAATAGCTCGCAAACAATTGTGCTGAGTTTTAGAACGATAGGTGAAGTATTTTAACAAAAGTACTCTGCTTATGTAATTTAAGTAATTGTTTCTAAGTAACCGAAATAAGCGACAGAACCAGTTATCCCGGCATGGTTCGTGTTTGTGATGTCAAAATCTTATAAACAGAGACGTTATTATAGATGAAACCATTCAAGGCAATAAAGTGGCCATTGCCTATTTCAAGAACAGATCTGCGCTGGAATTCTAGTTTCCTCATCGACAGTTTTGCACTTGTGCAATTTATTGTATATGAGAAATTCTGAGATAAAAAGTCACAAGTGACTCTTAAGTGACAATGTTAGTTGTAAAGACGGCACCAACTCTGCCTCAGACGTCACCAGGAAGTCAGGCTGATCATCTAGAATGTTGTTGCGCCTGTGATCATACCACCTGCAACACATGTGTGTGTCGCTGGGAACATACAACACTTGGTTGTCTTACAACTGCCAGAAATGTACACACATTGTCTTACGCTACACAATTCGGTAGATTACACCGGTATCATAAATTAGGCATACCTACACGATTAAGTGCTTGTTCCCGAGTTTTTTTCAGACTGGTGCCAATAACTCAAATATTTTTTAACCAAAAGTTTTGAAAAAATTTGAGTCAATGTGCAATTACACAATGCACAATACTGTGGACGCGTTTTTTTTTAATAATGTCCCATTTGCCAGCAAAAAAAATTATTTTCTTCATTTTTGCTTATTTTCACGACGAAAAACGTCGCACTTTGGGTTATGAAATCTAAAAAACCATTCAGTATAATTCTAAAAAAAAATTCAGCTACAAATTATAACATATAAGCGTCAAAACTGTGCAGCGAAATTTTGATACGAGTATTAGTTAGCAATAAAAAAATATTTCCGAAATCACTGCAAAACTCCGTAACAAGGCCTTAAATATTTGCCTATCAACATTCTGTAGGGAGATATCCACACTTGAAAATCTAATTTTAAAAATTGTATTCGACAAAATATAAAAATGTGTGGAGTTAAATGACAGTTCTTTGCACAGTAATTATTAGTGTTGTTGAAATCTTCACCCCATCAAGAAAACACTCTTTAACAATCTTTCCTTCATGAAAATAACTGAGTTGGTCTCACCCTATTGACTAGAACTTTTATGTCGTTGGATGTTTAGAACCTTTCTGAACAGTACACCGCAAGTAAGTTAACATAAAAGGTCGCTAGAATACACTATTTAGAACAAGAAGTGATAGGAATAGTAAGTGACTACTACATTGCACGTGAGATAAGCAGTACAACCTGTACTATGAGATTACAGCATCGTTGTAACCCGAGCTTCGGTCACTGCCACATAAATACACCATAGGTGAAGGTTTGTGATAGGTAGGCCTATGCGTGTGTATAAAGTTGCTAGAAAGTTTGTTGTGGTTTACTTTATTGAAACATATGATAAATTATTTTAAAGCACTGTAACACAGGATGCATTTACAGAGTACAGAATATATTTACGAGTGTTCTATATGCTATTCTTCAACCAGTTATTGCAGCCATGACATGCTGGCACAGAAACATTAGAGTGCCACTTATTGTAAACAGCGCATTTTAGCGTCATGGAAAAGAGTACATGTTTTGTTCTTTAAGATGTACTGCTCAGAAAGGCAACATGATATGTTCCAAATAGCCAACGACGTCAAAGGTCTGATCAATAGAGGGGGACTACTCCATTTATTTTAACGAAGGGAGTTTTTTTTTAAAAAGTGGTTTATTGATGGGTTGAATATCTCAATAACACTAATTACTGTGCAAATAATTGTAATTTAACTCCATGTCTTTTCCGATACTTTGTCAAATAAGTTTGAAATTTGATTTTTTCGGTGAATTTCTCCCTTCATAATTGCGATAGGCAAAATTTTCATCGGGTAACTATACCTCATTTTTTATTTAGAATCATCTCCCAAAATTTTGTAAAATAAGAGAAGAAACATCCTGTATAGTGACAAGATGTAGCTTAGTATACTTACGTGGTGTTTATGTACTTACTGTGTGTCTCGTGTAACTTTGTAGAAGTAGGTAGGAGACAGGAAGTGACTTGGCCATGGCCTGTACAGGGACCATCCCCTGGAGGAAACATTTGAAAACTGAAATCACAACAGCCGGACCTTGGCAATGTATCAAAGTATTTAAGAACACAGAAATGTGTTTACCTACTGTTTCGACACTCATTTGTTTGAAACGTGTAACATTCGTAAATACTAGCCACGTAACTTTGGCCCGGGAAATATACATGACAATGAGAAGAGATATAGTGGGAAGTGGCGGGAATCTCTCGTATCACAACAGTTTGCAAACCACTATAGCTTGTAGCTTACAACATATGACGGTGATTATTATCAAAGATTGCACAAGTGTTTGAAGACGAATAACAAACAACAGTTGTTAAAAATGTTACTTGTCCGGGGTAAATATGAAAACACGCATTATAAAAAGTGTTGGGAAACGTTGGAAACAAATATTCCAGTGGAACATAGTCAACGGTCATATTTATGTGTAGAAGATAATCCGACCTAACAATGAGTAATTTGGAAGTAAAGAATTAATTTTCAAAGACCAAATTTTATACTACAAATTGTTTAAAGTTTTATTGAAAATTTTTGTGGTTATTAATGTAGCAAACCGGGCAGGTACCAAGTGACCGTACGATTTCTACTGGCTGCTGTACACACTTGGCCCTAGCCAACGGCGTGAAGGCCTTGACACGAATAAGTTGTAACCAATGAGATATTATTCTGACCAATGGTGAAACAGTGTGTAAATGCATGGTACGTGCGAGTTTTGTGCAAAAACAGCATAATGATAAATAATGAAATGTAGAATTTACGGAGCAAAATGTTCCAGAGTGTCATGTGACCGTACGCTCCTAGTGCGCGGGTCGCCAAGTGGCCGTAGGGGGATGGTTGGTCTAAGCTTGGAGGAAGAGTGGCCTACGTCCAGTTATTTCTCCGTGTTACGAGCTATGCTCAGAATGCGTTATTTTGCCTGATTACATAATTCTTGTTGTTGTCGTCAGGTTGTGGCGAAATAAGATGAAGTTTACAGCAGAATTAAAGCGAGATAGAGGGAGAAATAGCTGCTTTAAAATTAAAACAAAATTTTACCTATAAGCCAGTTATAAATCTTTAGGATGCCATTTAAGGTAATTAACTAAGGTATTATCATCGAAAATAGCAAAATTAAAATGACTAAAATTTCTTTAGTGATTGGAAAAACTAATACACAATGTAAAAACATTTTGGAGATAGTCAGGAACGAACACTAATCATCAAAAATTAAGTGAAAATAATCTATCTGCCGATGCTTTACAAACTACGCTATCTCGAGACATTGCACTAAACTGCTTTAAAGTTTGATACTTTTGCAATATAGGCTACTAACAAACAAATAGTGTTTATTTATTTAATGTAAAAGAATATTACAATTCAAACTGGATTATATATTTTGTAACAGGTATTTTCATAGTTTTTTTGTAAAGTTTTTTAAATCTCGAACTTCAGACGGGAATAGCGACAAGTAGGCCGTATTACGAGAATTTTTTTTTTTTGTGTTTCGGCAGAAATAAATGAAAACTCTGTATACTAGAAAGGTTGCGCCAAATGCAAATTTCAATCGCCGTTATTTATATATTTTATGCGCTTTACAATATGAACGCAGTTGTTTTATTGTACGAGTCACTCACTTAGATCCGCCATTTTACAATGCTTCGAGACGATCTTCAGTCACCTCTACAGTTGACATGATGAAGACAATCTTATTCATTTGCTTAAGAAAATGCTCGACGACTATGAAATACAGTTCGGTTGACAGAGGAATATAAGATTGTATTGACAGAGACTGACTTGTTAGCATTTGCTTGAGATCAGCTTTAAGAAGTGTGTATGGAGCTAGTGCTTGAGATAAAACTATGAATACCGCCCGCAATGGTTATAAGCTAAATTAAGTGGCTTCTTTTTTGGTTTGTGTTTCCATATACATGTCAGTCTGAAAAGCAATTTTTAGCTATTTTGAGAGGCCCGAGTGTCATATTTATTATACGATTTAGGATCGGTTTAACTTGTAGAAGCGTTGTTTGAAGTGCGTTTTTCCCCTAGCTATACAAATTTAATGTGCGTTAAATAGGTCTATCGAAAAAAAAAAAAAAAAAAAAGAATAATCCCAACTCGCTGAAACGCATTTCAAGCAAAGGTATACACGAGTTTGAATGTCTTCAACACTGCATCCTAGGTGTGGTGTAGGTCTGCGGTCACACTCATGTACACAGAGACGTAGCACAGAACTGTTAGGTGTTTGGACAGGAGGGGGACTAACCTAAGAATATTATAAAGAAACTCCGACCGACCTCTTAAAGTGCTGGTACGGGGAACATCCCCCAGGGAAATTAGGATTTCAGGTGTAATATAGTGCTATTTTAGCAGTTTTCGTAATTAATACATTTAATTTTCTGCTGTAAAAATATTATTAAATAATATATTTTATTTTTGTGATAAATTTAGAGTGGGGTGTTAAAATACCTTAACCTTCCCCCAACCCCGGAAACGCCAATACGTATACAAGTGTAGTCCAAATCACATACTGAGTGAAGGATTGTATAACGACCAGATGTCGATAAAAATGACGACACGGCAAACAAACTTTCATGCAAATGTAACAGCGTAGTCACCGATGTGTGTTGTTATCAAATATTTTTTAATCTTTATTTCTTGAGTTCCGATTATTTACATTTTGGAAACAATTCAAAACTTAACGGATGTTTAGCTGTTGTAAAATAATACGCTTCTCACGTACCGTCAATCAATACTCTGTCATTACTTTATTAACACATTCCAATTTCAGATACATTCAAGCCATCCTTGTCTCTCTCTCACTACCTCACACACACTGCTGCCAACACTCACACTTTCCAGTTCCCAAGTCTTTATCATACATCTCCCCCTTCTCCCTCTCTTCAAAGGGAGTCTATTACCATCACACTTTCCTTTGTCACTCTTCTTCTACCAACGTAACACTAACTGAACATATTTACACTTAGGCTACTTCATCATCATTCTCTTAAAACTACTTCACTCATATTCAACTAAACCTAAGCTCATTCACAAGCAGTTAAAAACTTACACCTACATATTCAACTTTCTTGGAGGTATGACTTGCCTGCCTGTTCTCGTCCTATAACACTCAGAGGGGCAATCTACTTTCTCACTCAACCCTTCTCCTTGAGCCCTTACTTTACCTACCCTTTCTGCCTGAGCATTTTCTTTCCTCAAGGTGGTTAATGATCCTGTGCCCTGACTACTACTATTTTCAAGTTTGTGTAGGTAACTTGCGCTCTTATTAGCTTCTTTGCCAGCTGTCTCAGACTCTGTTTTTGTAAAACCCTTAAAACTCTTTAAAATGTGTCATTTCATTTCTCCTATACTCCTTGCGTGTTGCCTCATCCCTGACTATATATGATCTGGGTGTTGTGTGTTTCCCCACTACAACTGCCTTGTTCCAATACCTTGTTTTCAAATCCCTTAACAGGACAGAGTCACCTTTATGAAACTCCTTTTCCTGTCCTGCTGTTAGGTCATACCTACGTTTGGTCTCTTTTCTGACCTGTTGCAACTCAGACCTCACGTTATGTACCCTTTTGATAACAAGAGCTCTTGTTTGACAGGAAGCTTTGTTCTAAGCTGACGACTCATTAGAACCTGCGCTGGCGACACTCCAACATCGGGCAAAGGAGTAGACCGATAACTAAGCAAAAACAGATGGAGAGGCTGTTTGGTAAACTCAGATTTTTTAAGCATTTTCTTAACAATACCTACAGCCTTTTCGACCAGACCATGCCCTTTTGGATAGTGAGGACTGGATGTTACTAGTTTGAACCCCCATTGTTTTGAAAAGGCTTTCATCTCAAAACTATCAAATGGCATGTTGTCAGTTATTACTCTTTC
>PNEQ01063450.1:0-24427 GCA_003012365.1 Medauroidea extradentata
AAATATTCCTGTCAATAGGGCAGATTCCAGTAGCTCGGAAGCCATTAACAGCGATTTCACCACACTGTACCTTTAAATACGCCTTGCCAAAAAGTTCCACAACATCATATTGATTCAATGGTCTGGTGTTCTGCCTCATCCACAGACGAATTTCTTCACTGTAATAGCTTTTGAGGGGACCCATCAACGATTTGTCTAAAGGCTGTAGTTTGTGGGTAGAGTGCGGAGGCAGGCAGATGATGGTCACATGGTTTTCTCGGGCAATGTTTATCACGTCAATATTTCTCTGGTGCGAAGCATGTCCGTCTAAAATCAGTACCACAGGCGACTCTGCAGATGGTTTCGTAATGTTGACGAAGTTATTGAACCAATCTGTGAATATTGGAGTTTGAATCCAACCTGATGCATGGAATGCTCCCACAGATCCTGGTGGAGCTCCCTTCATAAGCTGTTGATTCATATTTTTTTGAGGAAATATGAAGAAAGGAGGCACGAATTCGCCTCCAGCACTCATACACAAAATTAGCGTAATTAGAGCTCCCCGTTCTGCGGATGTCAATATTCCTACTTGACAATTCTGGGTATTTTGCTTTGGACGACTGACAGCCCAGTTTCGTCAACATTGAACACTCTGTTCGGAGGGAACTTGTAGTGGTCATAAGTTTCCTCTAATAGGTCAAAAAACTTGTTGACGTCCTGTTTGTTGAAACCTTTTGCTCTTGCAAATGATGTCCCTGTTGGTTTCAAAATAAATAGGACATTTGCATGCCTTCTCAAAAACCCATATAATCAATCCTTGCCTGCTAGACTAGAACTGAATGGATGATCAATATTTTTTTCTAGTGGCGAGCTGATACGCCATCCTTCTTACATCTAATTGAGTAAGGCCATAATACATTGCTTCCATGTCTACAATATATTTTACTAACTCATTTTCCAAGTCTTGAGTAAAAACAGGCTTACGTCCAAGTGTAGTAGACGCAGCAGCTTCAGGACTCTGTGTTGTGTTGGAAGCAAGTCGAAATAGTGGTCCTCGGTACTCCGAAGGTTTTCGCCGCTTTCAGGTAACCCATCTTCTTTTCCTGGACAGCCCTAATAGCGCGTGTCATTTGCTCTTCGTCCCATAGCTTTCGTGGTTTACAGCTTTTTTTTCCACACTTTGGTCTTCCCCATATCTAAAACAAAAAAAAAGATGAACCAATTTAAAAGAGAAACGAAATGTCATTGTCAGTAACAAAACCTGAGTGATGTTAACTAACCCAACTATAACCTTTCAATTACACTACAAAACTATCACATTCCATATATTTTATACAAATTTTATATATTTCATGAGTAACTATTTGACAGAACGTATTGTTTTCATATGTTCGGGTAATATGGGATACCTGGGTAAAGTAGTGGCTATTATGGAATACCAGCGGGTAATATGGTATAGTATTCCATATTGCCCTCCTGGACATTTTGGAATTTGTAGCATTATTTAAAAGTTACAACACATCCCTACATATTTGTTTTTATATCATATTCTACATTGATCTTTGAACTATTTAAACACATACAACATCATCCTTAATTAATTGTATACAGCATATAAATATTACTCTCAATACATACCTAATAAAGTTTTCGAAACAACAAATACTGACACACTACCATGGAACGGCTGTATATTGCCACTGACTGTTGCCGCGTCCTCCGAGGCTTGCTGGCGGTATGGGGATGTAGTTCAGGCGGGTACCGCTAGATGCCGACACTTGTACTGCGAGACACGGGGGTATTCCATGTTACCCGCATATTCCATAATACCCGAAGTTCCTCTACTTGTTGGAGATCTGAATGCTCACAATGGGTTGTGAGGATCCTCCCACCAGGATGATAGAGGTCGTGTAGTTGAGTCTTTACTGACCAACACCACCTTGGTTCTGTTAAATACAGGTACTCCTACACACTTCACCACACACACTGGCACCACAGCCTGTATAGATCTGCCGTTTTGCAGCCCGGTGTTGGTCAATCACATTGATTGGGGTGTATTCCCTGATCTTTGTGGTACTGACCATTACCCAATACTTCTAAGCTGTCTCTATGATGCGGTATTTTCGTGACAGCAGGTGGAAGTCGTAGGGGGATTTTTTTTATCTTACCTCACAGTACTCGCTACTAGTAAATACATATGGGACAATGTTAGGAAGATGTGTGGCCGACCACTCAACAGACATATCCCTTACCTTCGGCACAATAATTCTATTTTTACCTGTGCAGAAAACATCTGCAACTTGTTTGGGCAGACATTCTCGCAATATTCGAGTAGTGGACAATACTCAGCCACATTTCAGGCTCTCAAGGTCCGCAGTGGGGGACAAGGTGTAGTGTGTGGTCTTACCGTGGATGTGGATTACAACCTCCCTTTCCTCCTGAGTGAACTTGAAATGTCCCTGTCTCACTCCAAATGTACCTCTCCTGGCCCTTATGGCGTTCATTATGCAATGTTGCAGAACCTTTCGTTTGAGGGAAAACAGTATTTATTGAACCTTTTAAATCTTAAATGAACATCAGGTCACTTTCCATCCCAGTGGTGTACTTCCACCCTTATTCCAGATTTAAAACCTTGTAAGGATAAGGGAGAAGTGTCAAGTTTTCGCCCGAATTCCCTGACTAACTGCATCTGCAAATCCATGGAGCGAATAATTAATGCCAGGTTCATGTACTGCCTCGAGTCATGGGGACTCCTTTCATCTCTCCAGTGTGGTTTTGGCCGACATCGTTCATCGGTTAACCACCTCGTCGGCTTAGAGGCAGCTGTGCAAACAGCATTCATTAAGAAGCAATACCTCGTAGCTGTTTTCTTTGACCTGGAGAAAGCCTATGACACCATATGGCGTAACAGTGTTTTGCAGCAGTTGCATGCTTGGGGGTTTCGAGGATATCTCCCTATTTTTATCCAGAATTTTATGGCTTACCGAACTTTCCATGTTCGCATTGGAGGTTTATTGTCGCGGGGTTTGTGCAAGTAAATGTAGTGCCCCAGGGTAGCATCTTGAGTATTACCCTGTTTGCTGTAGCTATTAACAGCCTTACTTCAGTCGTTCGGCCTCCTGCGTGGTGTGCACTTTATGTGGACGACTTTATGTTGTATTGTAAATCTTTTTCTCTGTGTGCAGTGAAGCGTCAAATCCAGCTGGCTGTAAATCTAATTGCCGAATGAGCTGATAGCTCTGGGATTCACTTCACGGCAAAGGCACAGTTGGTGCACTTCCGTCGCAAATGTGGTATTTTCCCTCCTCCCAAAGTGACCTTAAATTGCACTGTGTTACCTGTTCGGGAACACGTGAAATTCTTAGGCCTTATTTGGACTCCAAGCTAACTTGGCGGCAAACATGTAACTAACCTTAAAGCTCGGTGTCTGCAGGTTATGGATCTGACATAGTAACATTGCTCCGTTTGTACAGAGCACTCATTCGGAGCAAGCTCGACTATGGTAGTCAGGTCCATTCTTCCGCACGACCATCTGTGCTGAAAATGTTGGACCCTATTCATCATGCTGGTGTCCGTATTGCCACTGGTGCTTTCCGCAGCAGCCCAGTCGTGAGTTTGTGTGTCACAGCTGGTGAACCACCATTATCTTTTCGACGCGAGCAGCTCCTTTTGCAGTATGGTTTTCGAGTTTTGTCGGACTCGCATATCTTTCATGGAGACTTTTCTCGCCCGTCTGTGCAGACATATGAAACCCGACCTCGAGCCACCACACCTGTTGTTGTCTGGTTTGCACACTCCCGGGTCCAGTGTGCCGTTCTTGAGGACGTGTTGCCTACTCCATGCCCAGAACCACATTGGGCGACTCATCAGGTGTCAGTACGGCTTGATCTGTCGGAATTTGGGAAGTTGACTACCCCGAATTTTGTATACCGAGGCCTTTGTTACGATATGTTGTCCACTTTTAGTGGTTTTATTGGTTTTTGCACAGATGGCTTGAAGACTGATACTTCTACTGCATTTGCCTTCGTTGTAGGTGCGGAGAGATACCTATCTGCAGTTTTTCCGTCATGCAGTGTTTTAACGGCAGAGCTTTATGCTATTTTTAAAGCTCTGTTTTATAGGTCTGGGGTCTCTGCGCAAGTGTCTGGTGTGTTCCGATTCGATGAGTGCTCTTCAAGCCTTGCGAGCAGGCTCCTCCGCCCACCCTCTTGTTTCTTCGAGCCGGGGGAGGCTGAGGTTGGCGGAGTGGGCTGGTAAGCGGGTCATCTTCCTCTGGGCGCCTGGTCATGTGGACATTCCAGGCAACTGTGCCGCAGATGCAGCAGTGAAGGAAGAATGAAGCCTTCCACCTTCGTGTCCCTTTGTGCGATGTGCTGCAAGCAGTCCGTGCTTTTTTTTTGGTATTGTTGTCAGAGGGATTGGCATGCCGTCCCTCTGACAAACTGAAGGCAGTTACTGTCTCGGTGACCGAAGAACGTCCCACCTTGCTGCCACGCAAGGAAGATGTCGTCTTGACCCGCCTTCGAATCGGACACACTCGAGCTACGCACAGGCACTTAGTTTGCGCAAAGCCTCCTCCTGTTTGTGATACCTGTGACACTCCATTGACTATGAAAAACCTTCTGTCGGAGTGTCACAGGTATGATCAGGCCCATCGCACTTTTAACCTTGTTGACGACCTTCGGGGAATTTTGTGTGTGGAGGGCTAGTCTGTGAGCGACCTGCTGTCCTTTTTACGTGCGACGGGTCTTTTTTTGTGTTGTGAACTGTTCCCGAGTTGTGAACTTTTATTTTTGTGTTGTGTCATTCACAAATGGCTTTTCTGCCTTTTTCATATGTTCATGTGCTGTGGTACATTTTTATTGGTTGATTACTGCATGGTTTTGGTTTTATTTTTGTCTTTGTAACCTTTCCAGCTTTGTTGTTTGTATATTTTGCCCCCTGTGGAGGCTTTTTCCCTTTTATTTTTCCTTTATTTTTCTGCTCTTAAACATTTGTGGGCGCTAATTACCCTGTTGTCGTGCTCTCCCCCCCCCCCCAATATCACCACTCACTCCATCCTGACTATCCTGTACACACTGATGTCTGTTGTATGAATGTATATGTATATACCTAACATGTGTAAGCATGATATACATTATATACATACAAATTTGTATATATTCTATAAGTGCAATGCATATAAAAGATGAAACATTGTCTCCCACAAGTCACTCCAAGCATCATGATATTTTACTTATCGAATCTTGCTTCTGTGAACCAATAGTTTTACACTGAGCTACCTTCAACAAACATGTGTATACACATAAACATTATGTATATATGTATAAACACACACAAAATATGATTTTAAAAATAAAAAGAAGATACAATTTTTTTCCTAAATTTTATACTGGCCTGGAATACCAAACACAATAAAAAAAATCACATCAGTTCAGAAATATCTGATCCTGATTTCAAATACTCAGTTATGAGCTGATAAAGGTTGTTAAGTGAACACTCTATTTGTCTCATAGGAGCAACACCCGACAAAGTGGTGACTATTCATTGCATCATGACATACAGTTAGGGAACCCTTTGCTTAGAGGCTATTGTAACAAGTTGTAAGAAACGTATCGTTATAGTTTTTACGAGAGAGAATTTTACTGTTACACACATCTTGACAAACTATTTACTGTTACGAACAACTAAAGTACATGTAATTGGCGATAACTATTCTGTGCCCTACCCTACAAGTATTTCTTGACTTTCAACAACAAATAAGGACCTGGGTAATCATGACGTAAATTTTTTCAGAAATGGATAAAGTTTTGACAAAACAACAATGCTTTGGAAAAAATTCAGCAAAGCAAAATTAAGAGATTTATTAAAAGGTTCTTTTTATTCCGTACACAAGCCATTTATAAACATTGGAAACTAAAAAAAAAAAATTAACTTTTTCTTTTCATTTTTACTTCGGTAATGCAATATTCAGTAGGGCTTAATGTGCTTGACATTAATAAGTGCATTACATCCAATTTCTTAACGTCAGATGATTAGTCTTAATGTTGTGCACCGGGAAAAAATACAAATAAACAAGATCAGATTTTGCACACTCAGAGTTATGGCTGTCTAAATTTAAAGTAGAAACAGAGGCTAAATAAACCACCGAAATTAATTAGCTGTATGAACAATGAGTTTTGTAATAACTTTGAATATCCTTTGTAATTCTAAACATAATGTAATAAAACTGTACAGATTTACGTCAAATACAATAATCCTAGTTAAACTGGATTTACATCGACACAATATCACAATATTCCAAAGCTATAATAAAATAAAAATGTAGCGAATCGCATAACATAAAAAACTAAAATATGCTTAAATTGTTTATTCCACTGCTGCAACATGCAAAATTAATCAGAACGCACCCCTTGTTTTACTTTATATTTTCACCTGTGAAATATTCATGGAAATGTAAATTAATCAACAGAAAAACACAAAAAATGTGTAATCATCTATAACAGTTGTGTAAGAAGTATGTAACAAATAAAAACAATGACCAAAAGAATGTATTTAATGCTGGTGACAAGGTGGTAAAACTAGAAATCAAAATTCAAGGATTTTTTTGTCGGTTTCTGTCCCGCTGTAGTGATTTCAGCATTACGTGTAAATGTTTATTGCAAACATTTCAAAATCAACTCTTCATAATGATTTACTTTTTACGGCTGTTTCCAAGAGTATTCATTACCACCATTTATTCAGCGAAAAAGTGCACTTGTTTATCTGAGGGTGTATTATCGATTTATTGTGAGAAATATAAATTTATTCCTATTCAGAGCATTATAATGCTCGAGAACTTTATCACATAAACATCACAAAGTGCTGTTTTGTGACTGTACAAAAATTAATACCGACGAAAAAATTTACGTCCCACATTAAAATATTATTCTACAAGTTACAGTACTTACTGTCACAGTATTAGTACTGTATTATGTTCACCTTACTTAAAATGTACTGAGACATATTGTCACAGATAAAATTCAAATTAAGGGGAAATAATATGTATAGGAAGATCATTTCCCTTATTTTTGCTACTAAAGTTAACGTGTTCTGTGGAGATATTTATGGCACAAGTAGTTGGTGAGAAGTAATCACTTGTATTTATAAAATTATAAAAAATAGTTTTTGTTATGCAAATTAATATGCAAGACAAGAGTATTAAAAAGGTGAGAAGTAATCACTTGTATTTATAAAACTAAAAAAATTTTTTTTGTTATGCAAATTAATATACAAGACAAGAGTATTAAAAAATAATAACTATGTATGTTATGGTGTTAAGTGTAGAATTCACAGTGGTGATACAAGCATTACTTGATCCAGTAAGTGCTGTTTTCAATTCATAGTGGCAGAAATATATGTATTGGTTACTGTGATCACTTAAGTAATGCTTCATAAATTATCATTTCAAGGAATTATGGATACATAACATGAATTCTCAGTCAACAAATTAGTTCTCTTGGTTTGGTAGGTGTTCCTAATCAAATAAGCATTGCTTGGTCACATGTATTCATTACAGTTGTGAAAGTTTTGATACTGTAGCAATAGGAAAAACTTAATTCATGGGGATTATAAACTAAAGGTGCTCGTTAGAAACATGCGTGTGTTATGTGGGATTGCTCAGTCATGTGACGAGATTTTATTGATCACTTGATATGAACTAATTCCTGCAGATAATTCAAAGTTGTAAGAGGGTGGGAATTGTAAAAAGCGTATACATTTTATACATTTGTTAAAATTTTGGTAACTGTGATGATCTTATAGTGTTTCCATATTTAATTTACATACATGCTTTATGCTTCTTTCTTAGATATTTTGAATGCAGTACATTCACTTTTACGTTTCTGGTTATGGTACTATCCACTGTTTAAAGTTTTTACTTGCAATTTGGCTAGTTTCTACCGCCAACAGCAGCTTATCGTGCTCTCAAGAAAGGTAACCAGGAGATGATATCGATAAGCTGCTCTCGAAATTTTTTGGACACTTGAAAACTTGACTCGCTTCCTGAGTGAACAACTCAATGTTGAAATATAGTACTACCCACGCTAACCTCGAGACAATATAACCACCATAAGAAAACTATTCACCCATAACTCATCAATATTATTAAGTAACGCAATATGCCAGTTGAGGAGGGAGGGGGGAATTAATAGGCCTACTGTATACGATGATCTCTCTGCTTCTCTTCCTTTTCACTTCACTCTCAATTTCAAAAAATCAAAACAGTTTGCACATAACTGTTTGTTACTAAATTCCAATTTCATTTTATAAATAACTTATTATATCAGTCAGTAATATTAAGTCAAGAGGTTAGCCGAGATAGAGGAAATTTTCATCTTCAGGCATTTAAACAGTGACTTGAATAGAATTTTCAAGCATTCAGTAAGCCACGAGACCCTATTTGCTTGAGTGATTGAGCAAAACTGGTCATGTGACTGAGCAAACCAACCTAACCCCACAACATACTCGTGATGGCTTAAATGTAGTTCTGTGCAACGTTTATTTTATGTCTGTTGTACCTATGGTGATGTGGTTCGGAAATATGCTCCTTTGTAATAGTTTCATTGCAGTGATTTATTTTGTACTGCAAAAATTGAATGAAGGAAGAATTTATAATTATACCTTCGAAACGGTTTTACAACACGAAGTAATAACTTAAGTGTCTATTTTTTTATAAAGTAGTCCTTTACCTGGATGTTCGAGAGACCCAAAACAGAATATAAATGTGTTTCTGGGATAAAATCATTTGTCACACATCAGTTAATTTAGAAAAAATGCAGACTTGTTGGGAAGAAGAAACGGACAAAATAACCGATAAAATAGATTAAATGAAAATCGCACAAAAATGCGAACTGTGTGTATTCACAGAATTGTTTACAATGACTGCCATCACACTTTGTCACTGCTGTTAACACTTGGTTTCACTACCATAAAACAGCAGCTGCAATACTGTTTTTAGTTTAAAACTGTGATACATTTTGTAATAATTACATAAAATTATTAGTTCTCGTAATAAAACAAATTACCGGTATACCATTTCGGCCTACTGGCCTAAGCATTAACTGAATCTGTAGTTGCAAACATGATGCCAAGTTCGAAAGCTAAACTTAATTTTGTTCTCATCACACATGCCAAGTAATTCCAATTGTCTGGTACTGCGTAATGCTGGAATCGCAATAGTGCGATGGACGGGACGCAATGGCCACGACGCAAAGTAACTTCTCAGCCAATTAGCATCAATATTTTTATTATGTCAGCTTGACTAAAATTGTATGCCAACACAATTTCTAAATAGCAAGTATTTTATCTTATTCGCAGTATAGCAGAAAAGTGGATTTTAATTTTGTACCAGAATATCGGTGATGCTAGTAAGTTGGCAGTAATTAGCATTTTATTAACTTTGCACAATATTGTAGTCCATATAATAAGCAAATCATATCATTTTAATGCAAATATGTAATGCTAACTGTATTTTCACACATGGAATGCCCGTGGATATTGAAAAAGCACCCAAATTAATAACAAAAAAATTATAAAATAATGTAGGTAATCATTAGTTAATCTGCAACATGTTACTAACTTACATAGTGGCAGGGAACTATTAACGTCTAATAATGTTTTAGTATTTATCGCGAGGCGAAAAATAGCTGCTGCGCACAAAAAAGAGAATCTTTAGTGTTGCATTATGCCCTTTGTGGCACTGATGCGATTCCAACATAATACACTGTATTTTTATTGCAACCTTGGAGTTTTGTATGTGGTGACATGAAATAATTTGTAATGAAAGTGTGTCAGTGGTGTAGCCAGGTTTCATTTACAGAGGAGGTCAGATCTGATTTCATGGAACACGTTACAAATGGCAAATAAGTTTTTTTGAAAGAAATTAATAACCAGTGGTTTTACGGAATTGTCCGTATTTTTTATTTACATGGAAAATTCCGTTTTTCTTATTTTCGGACCCACTTTCCGTAAATTAACGGAAATTTTTTAACAGTGTACGAGTTCAAGTGTATTAATACTTCTTTCAGTTAGTAAAGAATATGACGAGATGCTTACGACGAACATGTTAAAAGTTGAGAATCTGAAGCACCTACGGTTGTACATGTTACAGATTCTTATAATTAAAATGTAATTGTACTTAAGTGTAAGGCTTTCTTAGGTAGTCTGAAGGTATTTTTTTAATGAACTCAGCAATGACTTTTGTACATTTCTTAAGAGTGAAAGAATATTCAGTTCGATAATTTTGAGAACAGTTGGAAAATCACTGAGTCAAGAAAAATAATGTATGGTTAGAAAGCGATTACACTAAACTGATACTGTATTAAGATACACAATGCAGGAAAGCGATCATGACGATGAATGTGCCACTATATGACACTTATGAAATTTGATGAATAAGAAATGGTTGTGTAAGGTTCTGTGCGACGTAACTTTCCTACGACTACAACTCACTTCGGAAATAAAGATTTAACAGCATGTGTCCGATATTTCCTGTAACTAGTGGAAATGATAGCAGTGAAGCAACATTTTAGCTATATCAGAGAGTAAGTTTTGATGAGATGTGAGCTCGTGTTGAACTACTTCGACTAGCACTGCGATACCTTCACCTTTGTTGGTTACATCTTCGCTGGTGATGACTACACCACTACTGCCATGAGAATGACTATGACGGTGCATGGGACTTCCTTGTCAACACTGTCAATATATGTGGCTGGGTTAACGAAGCATAGATGAAACTTCTGTTACGAGGTCTTGGCGATCAATTTGCGTTGTGACGACACGAAGTTGATGAGTGCAATAAACTAGGACTTTTTTAATGCGTAATCAGGCAATAAATGGACATGACTGTGATTATTTTAAAGTGAAGACTGAATATATTTTCAAGAGATGTGGTGCTTGTTTTACAAGTTGTTTATTATAGATTATGTGTAAATAAAATGAGATTTTTTGAGGAAACAAGAGTTTTTTTTTAACTTGGGAGCTCGACAAGAATAATTATTACGATTTAAATGCATTATTTTTGTGAAAATAAGTAAAGACAGGATATAAAATAGTAATGCATTAAACTGAAATAGCTGATATGAGATTAGATGATGTTATTTGCATAGCTGCGAGTTGTCATATATTTATCTTCTTGCTAAGTAGAGAGAAAGTCATATCTGTGTATATTTACTGTACAAGAGTGTGATGATCAGTACGGACATTGAGTAAAGATTAGACTAGAGCGGTCATCGCTAGTATAAATTCTCCGAGTAGTTTCCGAGGTAAACACGTATAGTTCATTGGTTTGACACCACATCACGCTAGTCCGTTTCTTGGTTACATCTCGCTGGGGCTTGCAGTGTTGTCGCGGTCATCATCTACCGTCTCTCTCTGTCACAGTCCCTCTCTGTCGCTCCAGGGACAAACCAGTTTTTGAGGGTGGGAGGGAATGGCACGAGACCTTGCCTGCCTCCTCGGAGTTGCCGTCAATACACCCTTGTCACAGACGACTCCCTCGGTCCGCGTTCCAGGACACAGCAGCTCGTAGCTGTAATCCGCGAGGAAAATTGATTTATGATCCAACATTACCGTACATTTATTTTTAAATATCGAATATATATTTTGATTAAAAAGAGCTTTGTTTAACAGATGATTTATGAGCCCCTTAATTAGTTACAACGACAGTCCCACCTTAATGTTGCCGATATTTATGTGCTATATCAGATCGGGCGAACCATTACCCAGGAGGGGCGAGTTTGCCTGTGTATCAGCTATTTCTGCAGAAGTGTATGGATCTATCTTACTATGATAGGTCGCGCAAAATTTAACCCAGGTCGGACGTAGCCCGACTTGGCCCCCAACTACCGACGGGCCTGTATTGTGCACTGTGTGGCAATTGGTGTCGCTGTCGGAGTGGGGAGGTTATCCTTGACGCTTGTAGCAACTACGTGTTGAATATTATTAGTTCCTGGCCGAGTGGCCTGGTTACAGTTCCATGTTGGATGTTAGAACCAGCAATGCTTCGCACTACATGGTTCGTAACAAAGTGTCTAAGGGTGTTCAACATCTCTACGAAAACGAGGAAGTGAATCTGGATAACTGAGCATAATGAACGATTCAATGATTGCAGTTATTAATATATTACAGAAATTCCCACCACGACTTTAATTGAACGTAGTCTTTATAAAACACAATATGTAATAACATTTCGTAAATTTACGAGCTTGATGCAACGAGCATACAAATGAGAATTCGCTTAAAATGTATGGCGTATGTTTGAATAACGTTTTAAATATCAGGAAAGTTATTAAGAACTTCTAATTTGAAGCTGCAAAACATCGTCTAGTTCTGAATCAGAACCATGTATATTAACATACTCTTAACCCTGCTACTGTGTTTGGGTCCATTTAGACCCAAAACTAATTTTATTCCATTACCAAAGTTACAGTAATGGTGGGACCACACTGTAGCTCAGTGAAACAGTTGTGTTTGGTCTTACATTGCTATCGACTGTTATTTTTAATACATATTTTTGTAACAGTGAAGTAAGTACATTATTAGAGTAGAACATTACTACAGTGAGTACACAAACTTTTGGTAACTAATAAACAAGCAACATTTAATGTACAATCTGCAGCGGGTTACACGTTTATTTCCACATAGCTTCGGTACTCTGACATATAATTTCTGGCTACGATTCGCATACACACGTATCGTTGTCTTGGTATAGCAACATATTTCCTTGATATATATATATATAAAAATATATCTTAAATAAAGAGCCTTACAACAAACCATACGCCAATAACTACTAATCCATGTCGGTAACACAATTACCTATTTCGTCCACAATGTACTCCATATCTACAAGTTAAGAAGTGCCGCGAAAGTGTTCCAAGTTGATAAATAACAAAGTTTTAGCAATTACTACTACTACTACTACAGCATACCGGCGAGAAGTTTACAATTCCATAAAACACATCTGCGTAAACTGAACACACTCGGCAATAACAAATGAAACAGTTTCCTTTCTGTACATTTAACCACATAAATCTGCTAATATTGGTAACGTAAAAATATTATTACTATTCCAGCACTTCATTACACAATATTTAAGAGGTATATAAAATGTAAAAACAAGAACTGTTCGCACAAAACCACTATAAGACTGCTTAGCAAAAGTGATTCAACAAGCATTATTTGAAACTTACTGTAATTATCAGATATAACTGACAGTCCATACTTAAATCGTTTTAGAAGATATGTATTAATGAAAACGGTAGACAAAATCTTGTATGCACGCATTTTGTGTCACTGTCTCGAGTTTAATTTCAAGAGGATGAAGCTTGGTATAATAATTTTGTAGTTACATTTTCTCAACGATTTTTCTGAGGATGTTGCTAGGCATAAAAGTCATATTCTTTCTTCAAGCTATTGGTGCCCTTGTTATTTACTCCTTTTGTGTCGCTTTGTCCCTAGAAGTGTTCTGTGACGCCTTTGTTTAGTTGAAATGCTTTTTGTGCTTCAAGTGTATAAGGTGGATCTCTCACTTCCTTATTTTCTTTTTATTCTGCTGTCTACTAACTCCGGAAGCATGCATAGTAAATAAAAATTTCTAAGATTCTGAAGCATGACATTTTCCCAGAAAAGTTGATCTTTTTCGATCGTTTGGATAAAAAAGCATTTTTCTGTGAGAACTAAAAAATCTCAATAACATCTGCCAGTGATATTTAACTGTCCTTGAATTTGATAACAGTATTTGTGGTGCGTTTTCAGCTGAAGGTTATCATTTCTGACTTCCAAACAGAACGACGACTTTTTGTCCTTAGCAACATCTATTAGTTTATCTTTCACCGATGGCAAACATTTTACTTCGACCAGTCCATCATCTTTAATCAGACCGTCTGGTGTTGCTGCGAGAAGGGGTTCGTCAGCATTCATAAAAATGCAGCATGGTGAAACATTTACTCCTTTAATATTGCTATATCTAGCCAATGCCCCAGGTTCTCGCACTCGCCCGTTCACAGCTGGCGTATTCAGTTCCCTGGGAAAGAGTAAGTTCTGCACCAGATGTGGCATGGCGTGTAATCATGGCGCCGAACAACTGACCCAAAGTTGGATGCAATTAGACGATTCAGTCACACTTCGTGCCACTTTTCACTGTCATGCTGACACCGTGTGGCTGATTCTAAGGCTTCCCTTTTCATTTCAGTATGTTTCTTCCTTCAGTTTTTTCATAAATTGTTCACAAAGTTCAGTCATCGCCTCGTCAGTTTTATCGGCGTCGGGAAGTAAGTCGTGAGCTCCACAGTTGTCATATGGGCCTCCGCCAGATTTCCTCTTCTTCTTCGGTACGCCTTCTTCTCGGTATTTCAACCTACGCTTCGCGTTCTTTTTCTCACGCTGCTCGCACAGTCTTGCACCTGGCACCTGGACTATGCCCATGCATTCTTTCCACGGGCTTGGATGCCAACCAGGTCCACTTGTATGAGCAAGTACTGCTCCATGACATCGCCTATAGTAACTGCCACGCTTCCCGAAATTGATGCGCTTCCCACCATTAATATTTGCATTTAAGGACATATGCAAGTAAATAAATTAAATTATTCACTTAAAAGCATCATCCAGTGAATTAAATACCTCTATTTACTAACCCATAGTTACATATCTATGCTGCAAATGCAATTACACATACTCTTTCTAAGCCATACCTACGTTTAAATTTTTTTAGATAGCAAAATAAATCATAAATGCATATATAGAGATAACAGAACTATACCATATTGATGTTTTGATAGATTTAATACATTTGGCATAAAACTGATTTATGGTTCAGTTTTAATATTTTTCCGTATTACCTAACGATTTAGAGGTACGTGGTATTGCATCTGCAACATCGATATTAACTTTGTATTTTGATGCTGTACAAAACCTGCAGTGGAGCAGACTCCAGGAAAAGGGAGTGGGCAGCAAAACAACTTTTACCCAACCAAAACTTATACCCAGGAGGGGCTGTCATTTGCCCCTCCAAAAAATATTCATACTATTTAACTCAATTTATATGCATTGATCTGCCGATGTATGTTGCAAAACAATCATTTTTAACAATTCAGGGATTTTTTTATTTCTTTGTGAAAATGTTAATCAACGATCACAAATAATTTAGGGATAAATGACAATAATGTTTCTACATATTGTAGATTTAAAGTTAAAGAATAAAAAGTGCTCAGATTACACCCCTTTTTACTTATTTATGTTTAATTATTTTTTCAGGGATAGAACCTTTGGATGCTTCTCCAGTATTTAATTGCAAGTCGGCGCCACTGCCCGTAAGAATACTTGCCTTTTAGCAGCATTTGTGATGCTGTTATCGACGAGTTTGTCGGCTTTCTTCTCTATGGCGGCAATTTAATTTCTTATGGGCTGCATTATACCAGCTCTCTTTAGCTCAGGAACTAAATTCTTCTCCCTAGACTCTTTCCTGATAACAAAATGTTCTGCGTTCACTGTGGTTACCCAAGACGTAATTTGGAGCATTACGCAAATCTTTCCTAAGAGGTTCAACAGCAGATTTTCCTTTAGTTTTTCCGCTTATTTTATGGCAGCTCTAACACCTTTCACTAGTCTCTCCGTTCTGGAAATTTTTTTTCCGTTGAATTCAAAATTTTCCGAGCTTCAAGAGGGTACGATGTGTTTGAAGCTAATTTATTCAGGTTTTCACAGAAGGCTGTAGTAGCATGATTAGCACATTCTATTTTTGTTACGTAGCACCCATAGCTGCAGGTCTGCTGGATTGCTACTAAGATATCTGCGTCACCGTCGCTTGTGTAATGTTAGTATAAAAGCCCACGCATTTCAATGCTTTTTTAAGTCCTTCACATATCAGGCCTTTCTCCGTTGCTGTAGCTGGACCTGTATGATTTTTGTAGCATTCATGGTCAGGTACATCATTGCACCTATCTTTATCAATGGAACAAACACTGCAATACTTGTTGTTCACACCTAAGAATAGTATTTTTCCAGTTTCTTGCCCGATTATGACAACCTGTAAACACAAAGATTATCCATATATTTTCATTAACACTGCTGCCAATCCACTGATCGCATATTTAGTGTAGGTCTACGTATTAATATCACTTACAACTCCTGTGGATGAATTGTAGCTCTGCCCATAAGTACACTTTCCCCATCCACAATCACATACGTCATTGCACCTATCTTTATCAACGGAACAAACACTGCAATACTTGTTGTTCACACCTAAGAATAGTATTTTCCCAGTTTCTTGCCCAATGATGACAACCTGTAAACACAAAGATTATCCATATATTTTCATTAACACTGCTGCCAATCCATTGATCGCATATTTAGTTTAGGTCTATGTGTTAATATCACTTACAACTCCTGTGAATTAATTGTAGCCCTCCCTGTCCATAAGTACGCTTTCCCCATCCACCATCACATACGACTGTTACGTAGGGAATTAGATTAAATAAATTACCTTTTTCTTCAGCGATTCGCTTTTCTTCCTCGCCAGCTTTAGAGCTCGTCTGTCACATTTTCTTCCCATGCCTGAAATATAAGAATTATTCAAAATTCTGTAATATAATTCGACATATAACTAAAACACTAAAATATGACATGTTATTTAATAAGACGTTTTCATTCCCGGAATAAGTAAAATGACTACACAGTTATGGAATCGGCTATAAAATGTGAACAGTAAAGATGTAGGCAGTACCTGAGTGTTAGAACCAAACACTTTTCGTTTTTAAATTGTTACTCTTTATTTTATTATGGCATTATCTATAACGTTGCTATCTTCTGCAGTATATTTCGTCACGGCACATGAAACGATACAGTACTACTTAACACAATCTTTCTTTTATAAAAATGGTATCATTTGGTACATAGCACACATTCTCACTTCATTGAGGAAAAGTACGCATAGTTTATTAATGAAATTCTTATCCTGCAAATTTATATAAAGTTTTACTATTAATATGCACATACATATTTACATTATACTATTATCTTAGCTTCCTTTGTTAATTGCGTAGTTTCAAAATTTACAAAATCATATGAAAAAACGTAAACGCATATTTAAATTTCAATACTTATTACACACAAACTGAAATCGCACATGCATCAATCGAAGCTCGAAATCAAAGCAGATCAAATGATAGTGATAGAAATGTTCTGAACACTGTCTAACGTTTAAAGAAACATTATTGGGAAATAGCTGTAAACACACAAAAAGCCACACCTATCGCATAATTAATGGAAATGTTTGTTGGTATTTTATCTAGCATCATGTGTGACTAGCATGTACGTAAAATTATATTACTGATAAGCCTTCCTCCAAATATTTTAACCCACAACCATCATGCATTCCACATACATACACAGGATGTTTCTTCAAAAGTATAGATCGTACACACTGTCGAAACCAAATATTCGCCTTGTGTTATTTGGTTTTGGTAATGCCATAATGTTTAAAGAAAAATCCTGTAAACATACTTTTAATTTTACCTGTTCGATTGACATTTCATGATGTCGAATTTTTTCGCTCGGTATAGCAGGAATGTCCTCGATAGAGAGCAACTCTTCTATTTGACTGTGACCTACACCAATTGATAGAACACCCCACACTACAACGTCATTTATATCTTGTGCACATATTTCATCGTGAGACGTAACCGTCTGAGTCTTATCGCAAAATTCACAAATGAAGGTCCAGGTAAAAAAAGGCCAGACTGCTTCTTTGAATGCACAATAAATTTACCCAGCGTGCACTTATTTATATGGCTTTTGATAACTGCCATTTGTTTCATCGCTTTGCAATATTGACACATCTATTTAAGTTTCTCTAAAGGAACGTAAATTTGATCCTTTTCTATAATCAGCTCAGGAAGGTCACAATTGGATTCTTCAGGACCCCACTTCACTTCACTTTCGCCATTACTATCGCTTGATTTGCTGAAATCATGATTTCTGTTGGTTTCTGAGACCATTGTGACATCTTCATCCGCAATCTTTGGCACTGTGTGTGATCTAAACCAAGAGAAACGCAAGTAGCAGAAACATATTTTGCTAGTATGTACTATCGTTAACAAGTGTTGCTTACAACTATTAAAACCGCGAGCAGAATAAAATGTAATTTTAGAGAAACAGAAATTGTCTTGCTTAATATGACTATATAACACATTTAATCAAGTTATTTTAATGTATAGCTTCAGTGCCTGAAAAGAACTGAATTCGTATCAACTTAGTTTTAAAAACACGATCACTCCTAGCTATTACGGACTAAATATGTTAACCGAAGTTGCAAAAACAGCACATGGAAATTCTTCACATACACATGTATACAAAGTATACATAAATAATATTTCTCTACTAATAACCAGATAATACTGTGATTAATCACAAAAATTAAACTATGAAACAACGTGCAAATTATATACTCATTTGAAATATGCCAGTAAGATACTGTTCGTCCTCCTGGCGGCTGAGTCGTAAACAGAGACCCCGCACCCAGATATGGGTAAATGTGCGACGATAGCAATGGCAGAAAGTGGATGAGTAAATCACTGCGGCTCTACTTGAGATCATATAAGCGTGATTGTTAAGTGGTGCGTTAATTAGCACTTGCACGGTTGAAGTATGTAAATGCTTGCTAATCATGCATACATAATAAAATAGGTCTACATGATGTATATATTACGTATTACAGCATGTTTATTGATGCTGCATGCACGTTGCGTTTAATTATGCGCAAACATAGTGGGCTCGTATTAATTTTAAACAAATTTTATTCGTTTGAAAAAGTACTATAAATTAATAACATAAGCCTTCAAGTGGAACGACTTTCGAGAACCTATGCCGTTGTGGTGTTTTTTTAAGAACTACAAAATAAATGGAACATTTTTTTCGCCATTAAACTAGTAACATCTATTTCTATGACTTTGTAGAACCGTCGATTAGTTATATTTCTAAAACGAATGTCAACTAACTTTATTTACAAAACCAAATGCATAGAAGCAAATCGAGAAAGAAAGAGAGAGAGAGAGAGAGAGAGCACATTAGAAAAGTGATCAGTGCCCAGAGTCGTTGCGATATGTACCGAGGGCTAATGAAACACGTACCGCAAATAATGAGTACTAACCCTATAGCGGAGCGTGTTTCGTTATGTTTCTGTGGAGCCGCGGGTTTAACGAAGCTCTACGACGTCAATAATGCAGGAAGCTAATGTATAAAATTGTAGTGCTAGTATTTAGTTAATAGGTGTTGAAAATGTGATTTCTCATTATGGTTCCTGTCTCTCTGCTACTTTTTCGACTCTTGGAGGCTTCCGTGGTAATAAAATACGAATTTTTTTTACATATATATAAACTAATAGTTTGGTTTTAAAAAATATGTAGCGTTGGCCACAGCAATTATTATTCCTTATAATGATTTCCGTCACATTACTTCGATTATTGCCACTCGTGGAGAATTAAGTTTTAATAAGAACGTCGATTTACAAGTCTACAGGTTTTTCGCATACAAAATGTAGTGTTTGCGATGAAAAGCAATATCAGCGTGTGTTTTTGTTCCAACAAAATTATTTAATCATTTTATTTATTAAAGGCTGTACTGTAAACTATACTGCCATTATAAAGTACAAGAAACGAATTTAAATGTTGCCTTACAATTACCGCTACTTTTGTAATATGAATATATCTAGTGTCATATTACAATAGAATATTACGTTAAGTCTGAAATATTGATTTTGTACACCTCTGCGCCATTTTTTGACTGCGAAAGCACCAACATACTACATAGTTCGGCTGTCGGCCACTAGTGCCATTCGATACGTGAATGTTTCGATTTAGATTCCTCCAAGCCTCCGTAACCTAACCGGATAATATACCGTAAAACGGGGTGAGATTGTGCACTGCAATGGCGTATGTCCGCAATTCCAAACAATTTCGTCTCGATGACTGTAAAGACAAACTAAAAACAATACCCCAGGTATTGCGATGGGTTTGTTCTGAAACTGAAGTACAAAAGGCTGTCATTATGCCCCGGAGGGGCTTCCCGAGACATGACTTTAGCTCATCATCCGAGCGAATCTTAATTTTTTAGTTCTTTAATAAAGATCAACAATGTACCGTTTACATAACAATGAATTGCCGGTTATTAAGGACTGATTCCGGAATTTATATTTACAGACACCATTTTTGAATGAAAAATCTCACATAATGAGATCCACCTATACAACAAACTTATTGAGTTCCATAACGGAGCTGATGTTCATTTTCAAATACGTATTACTCTCCCATTCACTCAAAATCAGCATAAGTTAATATTCAAAAATGTACTAAGTATTTCCATTTGTCCAGACTGTGGAAATAACACTCGGAGAGTTAAGGAAATATCTGCTAATTTTTGTAAAACAGAGCATAACTACATAATGGTGGGAAAATCTGTGGTTTTTGAAAAATTTATGAAAAAAAATTACACGGACAGCCCTTGTTAGGTACGGTGTATTACACGCAGGCAAACTAGGCAAGAAGGGAAACACCACATATGTGAGAAGTGCGCACTTTATTATAATAGCACTTTATTATAATAGCACTTTATTATAATAGCACTTTATTATAATAGCACTTTATTATAATAGCACTTTATTATAGTAGCACTTTATTATAGTAGCACTTTATTATAATAGCACTTTATTATAATAGCACTTTATTATAATAGCACTTTATTATAATAGCACTTTATTATAATAGCACTTTATTATAATAGCACTTTATTATAATAGCACTTTATTATAATAGCACTTTATTATACAGGATGCGGAAAAATTACGTATCTTAAATAAAGGGATGGCTTGGGAGTACTAAAACAAGTATTTTGAAGATAGGAACCATGGGTCTCCGACTTACCGTTAAGTTGTTACACGCATCCGAAGTTAAGTGTCGTGGATTACCTACTTCAAGGCGCGCCTTATCTACATCTGAGCCAGCGCTGTTAGCCGTCAACACCTGTGCTTTCTTGCCGATTTTTGACGTGTGAATTAACATAAAGTATGCAGAAAAATAAAAAAATCACTATAACAAAAAGAAAACATTTTAACGGGATGCTGTTTGTAATACAAAAAGGCAAAAGTTTACAATATATGTTCTAAGTTCCTTCCACCGACATCCCGGCAATGTTCACATCGACGTAACGTTGATTGGCAAACATGTTCGAACACACCGGCCATGTCTCTAATTTGGTGTACTGCTTCCACGAATTGCGCTACTAAATCTTCCTCGCTTTCAACATGGGCGGCGTAAACAATGTCTTTGATAAATCCCCACAAGAAAACATCAAGGGGCGTTAAGTCAGGGGACCGTGGGGGCTACCTCACCGGTCCACCCATGCTGATCCACCTGACATCAAATTCTTCTGTAAGATGAGCACGCACTGCCAATGAAAAATTGGCAGGATAACCATCGTGCTGAAACCACATTTCACGATGCGCCAAAAGTTCTGGTAGCACCTCTTGCAGAAAAATTAAGTAGTTCGCACCATTAAGCCTTGGTGGGAGACTGTAAGGGCCAATTAATTGATAGTGCACTATTCACGCCCACAAGTTGACAGTACAACATTCCTGGTGTCCACGGGTGCGCGTACCATGTGGATTTTTGTAGTCCCATAAATGATTATTATTGTGATTTAAGAACTCCCTCTCGTGTGAATGACGTCTCATCCATAAACAAGACCATAGATTGAAATCTTGGATTTTGGGCTCTCTTTCCTAAACACCAGTTAGAAACGTGACTCCGAAGAGGGTAGTCATTTGCACGCAATGCCTGCACTTTTTGAAGACGGTATGGATGCAGACTGTTTTCGTGTAAAATATTCCAAACTAAGCGTTGATCAACTCCCATTTCATGAGCAACTTTCCTTTTGCTGGTCGTTGGCGTTTCTTCAAATTCATGAAGTACTTGTCAAATTCGGGAGTACGAATTCGTCTGGGTGCACCGACGTCGTGACGTTTCCCGACAAATGATCCGGTGTCTCGCAAATGCTGGTCATTACTAGTGAACATTTGTCTGCTCGGAAGACTTCTGTTTGGGAATAGTTGTTGATACATCCTACGCGTCTACGCTGTGAAATTGTGTGCAACACAGAAAGCCCATGCGTCAACAGTCTGTATATCTTAGTCGTCTGTGGCCCAGGTACATGAACTTCTTTGGTCACAATGACCAGTACTATCACATCCTAGAATATTGGCCTTTCCTCTCGACCCATCTTATATATACGGCTTTTCCCGCTACTCTTTGTTCTTAAAATTTGCCCTTAAATCCAGGCACTGCTCCATATCCAACCCATGTCGCCCCTACGAACTCTCGAGTCCTTAGCTGTTCAGACCAGTCAATATAATTTAATTGTTCCGTCGAAATCATCCAGCTGCAGTTAAATTTGTGCACGTGAAATCCTAGCAATTAAGTTCCTGTCGCAAAATAGTATACGTGATTCGAACTCGAAACATTTCTTCCCTTAACCTAAGACCACAGATTATTCAAGGCAGGCCGTATCTACAGGCCATACATAGCCCAAGGAGGTATGCATATGATGGCAAAAAGAAAAAAAAATATTTATTCCTCCATTGTAATACTCACTTTTCGGTATACTTAAATATTTACTGATTTTCACATTCTTAATTTTTGAATTTCATAAAATCCTGAATTAAATTTTTATATATTTACATTATCTTCGTTCTTATCAAAAAACCACATCGCTGTCTCAAATGGTTTGGGAGATACGGATGATTACTTGGAAAAACATTATATTTCTTACTGGCTTTCAAGAACGAATTTTAAAAAATCCTGAAAATACTTTTTTGGTATTTACTTAAGTTTCATTTTAACCACCATCATATTTAATTCTCCTGTTCACAAACAAAACCTCTGACACAGTATTAGAGAAGCTATTTGAAATTGTACTGTAACCAATTATATTTTCTGATTGTCATAAAATTACAATAACTTATACATGTGTTGATGTTTCTTTAAAGTACTTTATCTGGCTTTATTGCACTACGGAATTTTATTTATAAGACTGGGAACCTACTCATCTAGTGTTTCATTCCAATTAATACTGAACATGGAAGTTTACAAATAGTGGTGTAATACAAAGATGTTGGTTGAATAATTTTTAGAATGAATTAATGTTTACTTTAAGTTACTTCACACGAAGCTTTATATTCATTCGTTAACCAGCCGAGTTACATTGCTAGTACATAAAAACTATGCGCAGTGAAAATAGTACCTATTATTTCACATATAAATGCTACACGTAAAAAGAGTAAGAGCGCGTCAATTTTCTCATACGGGCTGTTAACAAAACAAGAAAACTTTGCACAAAATCCATTCTAAACATTTTAGTTTTATTAATTTCATATGTTTGGAGGCCAGACGAAAAAAAAAAAAAACAATTCAAGTCCGTAACATTTACTATAAACACTAAACCTTTGTTAGTTACAAATTTTCTTTTCCTTAAACTTGCAAAGCATTACCGGAAAAATCATTGCCATTTTTAAAACAATGAATCAACTTAGCGAACCATTGGCAGATATAGACGTACCATACATTATTGTTACAGTAAAGTGTTAAATTTTCTATTGAAATATGATGACATGTGCAGAAATGTAATGCGTCGGGCGATACTTAATGAAGATATTGTTGTCAACCTTCGAACATCCTGGTCACGGCACCAAACAATGTAGCGTGTCAGGCGCTAACTGAATCAAGCCGAAGTCACTTACATTATTGTTGACTTAACCTCTCACGTGGCCAATTGTGATCGTATAGGTTTGCTGAAGTCCGAACGCACGAGCCATCCACTCAGTGACTACAGCACTGGAAATTTTACATTTAACTATAGAATAATCATGCCTGCTCGGCCACCTCTATCCCACACAGCCCACCAACCGTTCCAGACCGCCATCCTCGTCCGCGTCCGAACAACAAGAACTACACAACCATCTCTGTCGGCGTCCGAACAACAAGTCAATAAAAATGGCCGACCCCGCGAAGCTTGCTTTCTCCCTGCAGCGCCTCTAGCGGCCACCCAGCGCACCAAGGTAAAAAACTTTGAGCAGGAAGCACTTAGCCAAAGCAATAGCCCTCCAAAAATCTGGCTCCGTTATGTAGACGACACTTTCACTATCTGGCAACACGAACCTGAAGACCTGGAGGAATTTGTGAACTTTCTAAACTCATTGAGGCCATCAATAAAGTTCACCTATGAGAAAGAAACCAATGGCAGCATTCCTTTCCTGGACGTACTAGTTAGCAGGGAAAACAGCAGTCTGGAAACCAAAGTATACAGGAAACCTACACATACAGGCCAATACCTACATTTTGCATCCAACCACCCTAAAAGCACA
>PNEQ01063451.1:0-24406 GCA_003012365.1 Medauroidea extradentata
GTCTTGAAAATTTTTTGTAGTGGTACACCCGAGGATTTTCCGTTACTATTCTCTCTCGTGTGCATGCTCGCCGCGTGGTTGCGATTCGTCAACATTTATCGTACCAAATGGTTTGTTTTAGTTAGACCTTTTAGTTTTAAAGTTCCAGGTGCATTTTATTTTGCCTAGGACTAGGTTTTTATTGTACCAGTTATATGTGCCTTCGTGACCTGTGTTTCGTTTCGCTTTAAAATGTTTTTACGACTGATGTTAACCTAACAGAGTGGTAGTGTGTTGTGTCCCACATACTGCCAGTTGCTTGAATAATAATAATAATAATAATAATAACTGACTTCGAATGTACCTAATATTACATACTATTTATGAACAGTGCTTAAATAAAATTATCAGATTTACTCGTATATAACCTTAAAGTTACAGGTTATGAGTGCACACAATTTAACCACATCAAGAACCTCACCGCTTGAAATAAAAAAAAATAAAAAACATTATAGGCTAATTAAATATTTAAACAGTTCATCACAACTATGCATCACTGTGGATACTAACACAAAATTTCCCTCGACAGAATATGTATGTTTTCTGTTGCGTGGTTGGTAATACTCAATCGTTTACGACACCGAGATCGGGCCGTAAATAAGGAAGGCTGGTTAACCTGGCAGTGCCATCTCTTATAAACCCTTACATACTCCTTGGTTGTAACTTTCAATAAAAATTATGCCGTAAGTTAGTGGTACAACACTGAATTAAACCGAACGTAGCTCATTACACGCGACGCGATGCGAGGACAAAGATGAAACTGAAGCAAGGAAGAGACCGCGAACACGTGGACTGGACTGGACCCGCCTTACTTCGATTAGGAAAAATGTGTGGGATACCTTCTTGGCGTCAGTTCCCAGGCCCCAGTCCACGCGTGTGCTGAAAGCGAACAGAGGTAAATAAAGTAATATGAAGACGTAGCGAGCCCTACCCTGTCACACGCATATGCACAGAAAGCCAATACCCCACGACATATGTCGATTTCGACATATACGTCGGCCTCGACACGTGCGTCGACCTTGATACATGCCGACCCTCGACACATGTCGACCCTCGACACACATGTCGACCCTCGACACATGTCGACCCTCGACACACATGTCGACCCTCGACACACATGTCGACCCTCGACACACATGTCGACCCTCGACACACATGTCGACTATCGACACGTATCGACATCGACATATCGAAAATGTTATCAGATAAATGTCGAAACATCGACATGTGTTACATGTCGATGTCGACTTCGACATGTCGACATATCGCACACCCCTAGTTGTAAGGGCATATCTATGTTGTATTGGTTGCATATTTGATTGATTTTAAAGCTATTGTACACATTAGCCGCATGGAGCGCTGGCGAGGCGGGCTAGCGGTGTTGGAGAGGGGAAGGGGGGCGTGTGTGCACTGAGGCGCCGGCGAGTGAGTGGTTCGCAAGGCTTGAGGCGAGTTAGTAATTGGTAAGGCTAGAAGCGAGCCAGGTGATCGGCGATATTTGTGACGTCTGGGGTTAACGTATGCTCATTTGAATCTACGTGTAATATGAAGTACGACAGAGGAATCTAGGAACATTTGGTTGGATTTAAATCGGGGCAGCTGATATGTGTTTGGTCGCTGCTGCTGGTATCAAGCAAGGTAGTTTCTCGCTGGGGAAACCTTCAAGGACGATTACGAGCTATTCTACGCCATAGGAGAGGCCTGTTGCCTTGGGAAGGCCGAGTTCCTGTCGAAACGCATCGGAGCTGTGCGTTCTTCTCTCGACGAGGTCTGCAAGAGGTGCTCACGGTCGACGCAGCGGCTGCAAGGCGGTCGAACTGCGGAGTGGGGTCGGCGCTGAGCTAGGGCGCCCGTCATCTCGCGGGCCATCAGTCGATGTGACACGCCGGCAAAAATGTACCAGGTAGGCGTTGAACAGATGCATTTAGTCGCTGTATTATTCACCAGGGAAATGAAGCGCTCCGCATATATCTCGCCCTGCCAGGTCTCTGTCAGGCAGATGCGTCTAGCCTGTAAACTGTTTTGCAGTGCTGCTGAGGCTTTCACGTCATTGCATAGAGTTAAGTGACTTGACTGATTCAGAACGCGATATTGTGTACTCACGAAGAATGTCCGAGTTGCTGTATTCAAATTAGTGCCTGCATTAAAGTAGTGTTTTATTTGAACTTTGTGTATCTTTGTGTTGGCGAACTCCTCCAAAGTATACTTTGACAATATGAGGGGCTACTTGTCCCAGATTGATCTAAGATGGTTAGGAGAGTTATGTTGCTTATAGAGGGTGAGGCAAACGTAGCGTCACCCTTTCCCACGGGACAGGAGAGCGTCTCAGCACTATAGTTTATAAGCAGTTCTTACATGCAAATATAACAACCGTTTCTCTAAAAGGAGGTTTTCTATGAAAAATTTGGTTGTAAACGTTCGTTTCTATTCACCCCGTTTTACGGTACTTAATATGAGTCTGTATATTTATATAACATTGCATTATCATACTTTTTTTCGTAGGCCTGTGAATATGTTCATTGTATTTTATAATGCTCTAATCCAAATATAAATTTACGTAAATTTAATCATATAACGACATATTTTGTTGTTATACAAGTTTTTTTAATCGATCCACGTATTTTCTAGTTTCACTATATTTTATAGTTTCACTATACAAATATTGTTATTTCTTAGGGTTGTGCAAATATGGATTTTTTTCTTAACGATATGAATATGATTATTTTTCGTTGATATTCATGAATAATGAAACACATACAAATAAGAATTTTATACACTTTTAGTCTTCATGAGTGTTTAACGAATATTGTAAAATAACAAAATTGGATCATTTAGTATGCAAATATACAGGCAAATTATTTCAAAACAATATCAAAAATTTAAAATTTACTGAACAGTGAACAGCATTACATTGCATTAACATTCATAGTTATTTTCTAAGTATATGTAAAAACAAACTAATTTACCTCAATCTTTAGATTTATAAATTGGAATTTAGCTTAGTTAACCTAAGTTTTTCTGCATAAGTTTTCCCGCCTAAAAGTTTTGTTTTTTAAATTTCCTTATCTCTTGTTCATTTACATCTATGTTAATAAATCCCATTTAAAAGATTTTGTTGAAGAATGGTAACATGCATATAACTTAAAAAATAATGGACATTTATTTAAATTACGCCTCTAATTTTACGATACAAAAAAAATTATTTTTAAGCTTCCCGTGATAACGATACCTTAACCACACGCAGTGCATGCTCTTGCAAGTACGTGCAACCAATCCTACGCACCGCTTGGGTTCTTTCCTGTACGTTCAACAAATCATCTGTTCAGGCTTGTATTTATCCAGAGCTGCTGTTCAAACTAAATATTGTGCCCCTACAATTATAGCAGCCATCTTGTGAAACCTTAACAGCACACTGCAGGCTGTTCACTCTACTGGCCAGCACAATTATTATGTTACTTTCTAGAGCAAAATCTGTAGACGGCTAATAAATGTTGCAACCTAAAAGAAGTTTGGTGGCTTCAATTATTTATTAATCAACGAGAATTTGTCGCTGTTAAAGCAGCATTAAAATGTCTGGAAGTGATGCTATTCATTGGTTTGTGCCTGTGTTTACATTATTAGCGTGATCTGATTGTTAGTTGAGTTGATGTTATTGAAAAGCAGTAAAAGTGTTAAGGCCTATTCACAATTGCGAAGTCCAAAGTTGTGCCCTAGAACAAGAATGTGCTGAATGGCACATGTGACTGTGACGTCACATCAATGTCCGAAGTTACAGTGTCTTAGAACAAACTTGGTCTTTACTTTTGTCTGAAGTCGTGTCCTAAGACAGAAGAAAATATCAACTATTTTCGCGAGAATTCTTAACTAGGTATAAACTTGAAAACATTGAAATTGAACATGAAAAAAATAGAAGGTTTAAATCAATAGAAGCTGGACAAATTATTAATTAATTACAATTTTGAACCAGCTTTGAACATAATAAATATGAACAGCAAGGGCGAATCTAACCACAATGTTCGGATACGCCCGCGTCCACTGTCACGGTCACTTCTGTGGACACGGCCATATGTAAATAGGCCTTTGGAAGCATGTTATCTTCTCATATTATATTGAATTTGGAGTGTATTAAAATAATCTCTCTGGATATAAACGCGATAATTTTATTGTCTGGTAAGATGGTTTCTACAATTATTGGCGTGCCAATTAAGTGGAGAGCGTTAAGTTTTGAAGAAAAATTGAAGATAATATTGGAATTTAAAGCAAATCCTAAAGTTATTTGCTTAAAAAAAAGTGTATTGGTTGAGAATTTCAACATCTACACTGATTTTGTTAAAACCACTTTCCCTCTAAGAAGTTTTCCGTGTTAAGGCCTCACTCTTTATTTTTGCAGTGGTTTCAAAAACAATTTTTAAACACAAATTAATACATGTATCAAAAATTCATTCTGGCAGTTTTAACACTTATATATCGTCGTTTGTATTGGAATTTTTCTGTTGCAATACACTGAATGGATTTTAGTTTTTTGCCTCTGAAATAGCACAAATTTTGTAGTCAAAATAAGCCAAAACGAAGCAAAGTAATTTATTGATAGTAAAATAATTTTTTGATAGTAAAATAATTTTTTTATAGTAAAATAATTTTTTGATAGTAAACAATACATTATTTTAAAAAACGCTCTGACAAAATTGTGTATCATATGACACAGGCTCAAATTTTTTCAAATCATTTAGTTAAAAAATATTCAAGTTATTTGCAATTGTTTGAAGTAAATGAAAGATCATGGCCTTAAGAATTTTTTATTTGCATACAGTTCCCTGAAAAACATTTAAAAGAGTTTTACCGTAGCTTTGGTTGCGTAAGTTTGCGGGGTCAGGAGTATCAAAATACAGTACATACGTTTATTGATTACATTTCGCTGTAAAATTTGGGATTGTATCAACTGTAATTTATAAAAATGGAAGATTTGTGTTGAGCGGGATTTTAGTAAGGACTCACTTGAATGAACAGTAGAAAGACATCGAATATTAGTTGTTAACGATAATTTTCGTTTTTGAGAAGCTTTCGAATATCAAAATTGTTATCGAAATCGAAATGTATAATGCAATATCCAAATTCGATATTTCGAATAGTAGTACTACCCTATTATTTTTTATACTAATGGTGATATTGTTGTTTCATGATGTACCTATTCTTTGTAAAGTTTAAAACTGTTGAAAGATTTTAGTGTGTCTAATTAAATTATTGAATCACTTTTGTTGGATTAATTTAGTATTTTAGTGTTTAGTATATGTATTTATTTTTTTACATATGCTAATCACACATGTTTGTTTCATTGTATAGACGTGGTGAAGTGTAAAAGAATGCGGAAGCCCTAATTTTGCCATCAATGAATTCATTTAAACTAATTTATTTAGTAAATAAGATATATATAATAAACCATTTCATTGAATGCTATGTATTGTGCGGAGTAGTGAACTTACAGAGTACTGAGTTGGCAGGTCAACCTCCGTCACTCTATGATGAGGTATCAATACGAAAAGTAAGTCTTCATTGATAAGTAAGGCCCCCTAAAAATTGTGACTCGTGAAATATCGCAAAATTAGCAGTAATTTAAAGTTTTCCGTGAATTTCAGCATAATTTCGTTAAAAGCGATGTTTCACACTAGTTCAGATGCCTTGGCGGCTGTTTAGTCGCAAATTAATTGAGGCACAATCGTATGAAATTTGTACGTTTTCCATTTAAGATATTTCTGCTTTTGTTTAATTATTTTTTTGCTGTAATTATATTAGTCCATGTGTGTTGTTTAGATAAATTTTAACCATTTTAACTAATATTTAAAGGGTTTAAATAATGGATAGACTGAAAAATATGTTTGTTTCACACATTTGACCGCATAAAAAACGGATTATTTACATTTTACTCTCATGGATCGTGGTCATAGATTCATTAGTGCAGATGTATTAATTTCTCAATGTTAAAGTGTATCAACTCGCGCACTGCCAACGTCACATGGTACCGCGATCTCGATATATAGACAAGATGGTGACTGAGCAATGGTAGTGACAATAAAAGTTCGAATTCTACCACTGAGTTGCAATTCATATCTGTATGACTTAACGCCCATTTGTTTACAAGGTAATGTTTGTTTCTGCATTTTCGGAGATGTTGCATTTATAATTTTGATTTTCGTTTCGGAGATAATCGATAAACCTCACCGGACAAATATTTGTGTAAACAGCGATGATATCGCAAAGTTGCTTTGTGTCGCAAAGTGTAAGAACACAAATTTAAATGGCCAAAACGTGGAGAAACAAAATTTTTAGCTATTCCATCAGTGAATAAATAAATACAAAACAGTTGGTCTGTTTGGGTAGGTACACTAGACAAATTAACTTAATTGAACCATATATTTTTTTTTGTAATAAAATGTTTAAATTTGTACATGTGCTGAATAAACTGGAGGAAATTTATAAAATTGAAAAAAAAAAAAAAAAAAAAAAAATCATGGAAAATTCTGGATTCATAGTTTCAACAAAAAGGAGGATATTTATATAGACTGGTAGTGAAGAAAAAATAAATTATTTGAATTTTCACAATTCAGTCAAGTAGCAGGCATACTTTGTTAAAGTTAAAAATTAATGATAATGAGACAAAATCAAAACTGTTTGGTTGAATATAATTATTTTGATGGTAAAATATAATTATTTTCACAGTATTACACGTTCTTTTTATTGCTAAATTTTTTTTTTCACCCCTTTTGTGTAGCTTTTATGCCACTTCAAAGATTTTAACACCAAATATTTGAACTGCTTTTAAAATTTTTAAACTCTGAAATTGTCAATTTTTATTCACCATTTTTAGGGGTCCCTATTGATATATGAGTATTATAAACATTATTGCCCAGCAAACAAGATTTCCCTGCCAAAGCTACTTACGTACTTGATGAAGGTTACTTGTTTCATGAGGTAGTGTTGGTCCTGCCTTGCGACACATGAGAGATATGAGAGGAATATGCAACTTGTACGAAACATCACTATGGAGTATACCATTTCGTTTTTGATGGTTATGGTAGCATACCCAGTACAAAAGACATGGAGAACTTGCGAAGAGAAAGTAAAGCGTTGTGACGCGGCTATGTCTGTGTGTGTGGCATCGCCGTTCGGGGCTTTGAGGTTATGTTACGTGAAGTGCGCCGGATAGCTCAGTTTGATTAGAATTCATACACCATCAGTCAGGTTTTAACTTGAAGTGAGAGACTCAAGGTTCGTCAGTAGTTATATTTATTTTCACAGATGAACTGTATTTCATAACATGCGGTACCGTTCAGTATTGCGCTTTGCATTTAAATTCAATTAGCCTTTCGAGCGACGCTTAGCTACCATGATTTTTCTGTCCGACTTGTTGTATGGGTTAAGTTCTGCCCAGTTGTTGGTAAAAAAAACTGACAAAAAAAAAGTATATATCAATAACAAACTTATAGGACCTGTTTCACTGTTAGTACACCCGCAACACCCATCACCTCACTAATGCCTGTGATATACAAAAAAAAAAATTAGGAAATCATTGTCTATGTCCCTTCTAGTCACGCCAACGGACTCGAGGCTTTCTCCCCCATCTGCCCCACACACGTCCTTCCTCTCGCGCCATCCCTGCACGACTGTTAAATCATGGCCGGTCATGGTAGCTAAGGTATCCCTCGGCGGAGTGATACAACAGACTCCAATTCTCCCAAAAGCAGCAAAATGACACTTAAACATATAACAAAGGATTCCAAAATTTGAATATATAGTTTTTACATTGAAATAAAATTATTTATCTACACAAATATAATAATTGGGGACAAAAAGTGCGCAACAGTGGAACTACTTTCGCGGCGCAATACCCTAAACAACCCCCTGTTATGGCTGACCTACGTGCGTCAATAACCTATGTCATGGAGAGAATTCCATGAATCGACCACAACGTCGGCGCCAGAAATCCTACAGCCTGGAGAAGCTTGCAACACCTGAAGTTACTCACTTCACCAGGGAAAATTTAATAATATGCTAAAATTGCCAAAACTCAAAAATTAGTCAAAATACAAGAAAAAGTTATATCAATAAAAATAATTAAAATTTTACTGTGGTCAATTTGAAACCAAACAAGCCAGGAAAATAAACAAACGACTCTACTTTAAAATTCCTTGACTGTATTTTAATACTTAAATTTTGAAAAGATAAATTTAAATTAACATGTCCCCAATCACTCAGTTATTGAATTCTGTTGTATCATACCGGACACCTGACAAACTTACCATGAAAACTGCATATAGCCTGTTACAAAAGATTTACATATAAATTAAAATAAGGAAACAAAATTACTTTATAAATATTTAACCAAGATGGGGAAGTGGCTGAACACTTCACAGCGTCTACAGAAGTTATGGTTGACGAAAAAGCAATTGTTATTCAACTCAAAGTGAATTTCTCGGTAACAAAAGGAATGAAAACAAACATCTTTCCCCTGAAGTATCACTACTTGCAGTTGGATGCACTGTTCATGAGGGCACCAAACATGCAAGTGTGTTAATTATATCAACAGCGACTATGTTGGCTGAGTTTGGATCTTGAGTCTTACTGGGAGAAGACACTGGCCTCTCGGCTTCCATGACACATCACACAACGGCGAAACACAGATGTTTATTCCTAGCTGTAACGAGAGGGACAGGGTATTAAGCGATCAGACGTTACAGAAAGTGCTAGGTAACATGGTCTTAGGTATATTGTTTGTGCATGTGTTCACTGGTTTGTTATTCAACTTCTGCTCCTATGGTCAGGAAAGAAAGCAGCCTTCCACAAGCTGAAAGGAAATGAGGCACCTTAGAAAGAGATGCTTATTTTCAACACTCATGAAACAAGTGCAGATAATGTGGCAGTTGCTGGGAAAAAATTTTATTGACAATATATGACAAGGAAGAAGAAAGAAATTTGGATTGTTGTCTTTCATCTTTATATGAAGATGCTGGCGAAGAAACGAGCATGTGGTTCTTTCAATCTGGCGGCTCTGCCTCCATCATCAGTGGCTGTCTGCCAGCACCCTCTGCGAGTGTTTTATCAGATCCGGCAGTTGAGTAGGAAGGAATTATAGCCACAGATTGGGGTGGAAGCTTGAGTGTGAGCAATGAATTCCTGTCTCGACACTTTCAGATCCAACACCATCAAGTTTATAAGAGCTTTTGGTTTGCAACTGTAAGTAAAATTGTGGAAGGAACGGTGAGTGTAGAAGTAGACTTTCGTGCACAGACATAGGCGGCAAATGTGCAGACCATGTATGCCGCAACAGGATGAGAGTGTTGAAGACATCGACGAGGCTTCTGTTCCTTCCACCAGGGTTAAAGGTGACACCAACATACATAACATCAAATACCAAAGTAGCATATTTTTTATGTAGGGGAGAACTTTTCAAGTAAAATTAATTTCTATACTTAGTTGCACAAAGTATGAATTTCTAAAAATTATTTAATGGTCACGTCATGCACAGACAACTTTATTCATTACCTTGCTATTGTAACCAAAAAATTACAAACTTCTTAAAAGAAAATTTTACAAGATATATGCAAAGAAAAGTAGCTTTATGTCGCAAACTGTTCTTTCAGCATAACAGTGTTCTTTGAATGACTGTATTTCCTATTTTCCCTTACCACAATACTCTCACGTTATTTAGTTTTTAGAGAACAATAACAAGGAATTAATATTTGCCTACCATTGCGTACTCTTATTTCCACCATAAGAGTAATGATATTGTCATGACTGTCGTACTGTGATACAAAGCAGTACAGCATACACTTGTGTATCATTTTAAAACTTGTAAAATTTGCGACAGCTTTTGTCTGAACAATTATTCAAAATTATTTATGTGAGTTTTGTAATTCAATTAAACACATATTTGCTTGTCTTGTAATCATAATTTTCTAATTCTACCTAAAATTGTAAGAAAATGGCTGCTCCTAGAAAGAGTTACATTGGAAAAACTAAAGTTAAGTGCTGACTCCGACATTGCTGAATTTGTCCTCGAAAACCAGTAACGGGATATCTTATTTATTTATTATTTTCTTGCTGTTACTGAGGAATTTGAATAGAACAAATTCCAAAGTGTCTCGTCTTTCTGTGAAGTGGCTGTTCCCTTTCTGTGAAGTGGCTATTTCAGGCTCACTTTTGCCCATTCCAGATAGTTTTATCACTTTGCCACAATGAAATCTGTACTGAGATTTACTTGCAACCTCCAGCTCAAACACTTCCTCGCTAATTATTCTCACCACTCAAGACTAATGACAAAGCGATAGACCCAGACCTAATGAAGTTTGCACCTGCCTTCACTTGGAACCCTCTTCCCCTTCCAACCTCTCTCCGTAAGGAACATTTTATCTCCTTCATACTGGCCAATGTAGCAGGCCCTTCTCTGGTTAACTTTCCAGCCATACCAACACCACTCCATCAGAAAGAAGAGCTATCAACAGCCTCAAGAACAACCAGGACATCATTATATAATAGATCCACAACAATAATCCTCAATAAGACAGTCTACGTCACAGAAGCTTAGAAACAGCAGAACAACCCTTCCACCTAACGACTCCTCCAAGAAGATCCTACCTCCAAATTCTGTAAACAAATAAACCAATTCCTAACCACTCAAGATCCACTTCAAGGCATCTCACTCAAATCCATTGAACTGCTGACTCCAGAAACACCAGCCACACCTGTCCTATACTTGCAGCGGAAGATTCACAAATAGCAACGGCCACCTCCAGGATGCCCTATTGTATGGGAATGTGGTAGCTCTACAGAGAGAATGTCAGCATTAGTAGATGCCCACTTCTAAGCCAGAGTACGACAACTCCTGTCTTACATTAGAGAGACAAGTCACTTTATGGAGCTTTTGAGGAACCTAGACACCAGCCCATAAAATGCATACCTGGTGACAATATATGTTGTTTCCCTGTACACCAATATCCCACATTCATCTGGACTGTCTGCAATTGAGCACTACCTGAATCAGAGCTCTCCCACAGAAAGTCATCCACAGCATTCTTGGTAGAACTAGCCTGATTCATTCCCTCTAAAACTTTAGGTTTCACAACCAACACTTCCTGCATATTGTGGGGACAGCCATAGGCACCTACGTGGCTTCTCCTACGCTAAGCTGTTCATGGACAAGTTAGTACAAATGTTCTTAAACCCCCAGCAATTACAGTAATACTACTGGACCCGGTTCATTGATGACATATTCGTGGTCTGGACTTCCACAGAGGAATGTCTTATTGATTTTCTCAACAACTTGAACTCTTGTAGTGTCCTGAAATGTACCTGGAAATATTCAAACACACTGGCAATTTTTCATTGACGTAAGATTACCGTACAAAATGGCAAAAGTGAAACAGCTGTGCACACTAAACCTATCAACCGTCTCCAATACCTTAATTTCGACAGCTACCACCCCTTCTACTGCAAGAAACCACTCCATACAGCCAAGCAAATAGAGCCAAACACGTTATGTTCCACCGAAAGACCAGAGAAAGTAACACTGACATCCCTCTGGTAGTGCCATAATACCAAGGCCTCGACAAACTCAAGACCATCCTCAACTGTGGCCATAAAATACTTTCTTCTTTAACCCTAACTCACAACCTGTTCTCAAAACACGCAAGACTAATTTTCAGACTACCTCCAAACCTCCGCAACAAACTGGTGTGCTCCAGACTACCACCCAGCCTTGTTCTCAGCACAATTATCACATCCAGAGGTTCCCTTCCCTGCAGTAGCACTCGCTGCAGCACCTGTGCAATATATCAACCCTCCACATCCGTCCATAGCAGGCTCGCCAATCACTCATACCTAGTTCAAGGCAACTACAGCTGTGGGACAGAGAACCTTATCTATCAACTACAGTGCTCATAGTGGCCTTACTACAAACACACTCAGAGGATGAATGGCCACAGGGCAGATACCAAACAAGCAATAGCCAGTTCTAGTCACAACATTCAAGATAAACCAGTTGCTGCACTTGCAGCCTCCCACAAACTATCTTTTGATGCCTGTTACAACACCAGAGTGCTGAGTCTTTCCATCTTCAGACAATAGTACACAACTGAGGCACTGGGAACTAGCTCACCGGTATATCACAATATCCAGACAACCACCCGGCCTCTAGATACAATTATGTACTTTCATTCAAATTTCCCTCCACACCCTAGTTTGCCCCTCAGCCACTAGGTGTGCTAGTTACCAACCACCGCTTACTGCCTGCCGTACTGCAGTGTGTAGTTATTTGCCACTCGAGGAAGTTGGCTTGACCAGCGAAACATTGTTACCTCGCAACCACGTGAAAAATGTGTTGCCCATCTGTGTTTTGTGTTCTTCTACCTGCAAGAACTGATTCTGTAATTACTTGTACTTCTCTGTCTACATGTTTTAGTAATTACCTAGTAGCCTAGCTGTCATTTCCTACCTTCTCTTGTTGACGTAGCTAAGAATTGGGGCCTAGTCATTTTATGCATAACTCCATCAGAATAACATTTATCCGTGTATCATTTGGTTAAATACTGCGTCAAAGTTTTCAATTGGCAGCTTTAATATTTATTGAATCAAATTAATTTAATTGTAAAAAAAAAGTGATATTCAATGTAATTAAATGAATTTAAAAGGAAGCAACTGTCTACTTATATTATTTGCCTGCATTGTCTGTCTTCTTATCATATTACATAGAGATTATTTTGATGTAGTTTTTAATCCAGTTTTGCATTTTTCAGACAAATTATCTTTTTTGCAACAGTTGTTTAAATGTTTTTTCATTGTGCAAATTCACAACTTATCTAATATTTCATCTTCAGATTTAATACATAGTCTTTGAACAGAAATTCACAGTTTAATGACCAATAAAAACCATTGAATGTAAAATTGTAGAGCACGAAATGACACTAAAACTCAAGTTTACTTAACAGTTTCCTACCCTTGGGATATCAAAAAACTAGTTAAATACTTTTCTCATTCTATAAAAAATGCATCCATAAACAGCAATTATCTATCGTACCATTCCAGAAAAATACTTATTTACTAATGTAAACACAGTTAGTTTGTCATGATTTCTGCTGTTTACAGAATGTAACTCGGCATGTTACATCAGTCCAGCGCTGCTAAAGTGTGCACACATCACATTCGCCAGAAAACTATCGCACAAAGAGGAAGTTTAGCGTATTGTCACACTACAGTATTTGCCAATACTTTGTGAGCAACTGCTGCAACCTGTGTACCAACTGACCAGAGACTGGCAGGAACTAACTCAAAGTAGCATGCTGCTGCAAAGCACTCCTTTTTTTGTTATTTAAGAGGAGTCCTCGACTGGCGCATGGACGGCGTTGCAGCGTGTAACAGGCATACATTTTTACGCGAAACCGCTTAAGTTAATTATATTCTGTTTACCTACGAAAAGAACACACACTTGAAACTATGCTTCTATTTTTTCAAAAATGCTGCACGCTTGTTATAAACATGATGTTCGGGTCTCTCAAAATGGCTAAAAACGTGTTTTTTAGACTGTTGTAACTCCGAAAATATTACCTGAATTCGTAAATTGCAAAACGAGAAGCACGCGTTGGTCTTTACTTCATACTATCCAAAAATAAAATATTGGGGCCACCGCTTAAAGTCCCATAGTAAAAAGACTACAACGGAAACCTTGCATGCCAGTTTGGCGCGTTGCGAATAGAGGCGATATGCTTCTCGTCAAGCGTGCGACACTGGCTCTTATCACTACGCTGTTATCACGCATCAAAGGTGGAAATTTGACACCGCGAAGGACTCCTCTTAAGGAGTTTAATGCAGAGCTGACCTTTTTCATGTAATGGTTTTTTCTACAGGAGTTAATCTTTGATTTGTTGTGTCAGCTCAGATGAGTACACTACTTCAGAGCTCCTCTGTCCTCGTGCTAATCTTGAGCAAGCAGCGTGAGAATGTCTCTAATCTCCTCGTCTGTGCTGTTCTTCCGTCTCCATCTCCCAGCATCATCGCCACAACTTGCCCTCCTGTGTGTGGTGTGATTGGTCTGTTTACTGTGTTGGAGGATGGGACATATACTAATAAATACTGATCGCAAACAACTACCGAAAAACACTGAGAGAGTGAGCTTGTGCCATTTGTGCATGAGCATAGAGGGAGGGGATGAGTGTGTTTGTGGGGGGGAAGAGGGAGGGGGGTGAGAAATAGAGAAGAGCTGGCCAGCTGGTAAGTGTTTAAGAGTAGTCACTTATTGTATACCGGCCAAACTATTGGTTCGACAGATACCTATAGTTTAATGATGAAAAATGTTTCTATAGTTGTTACAAGTAGTCTTACGTAAAGAAATGTTTTCCTATCTATCGTCAGGTTAGGTTGAATTAGTTTAGATACTGTACCTAACTTAACGAAAAATTGATTTCTTCAAAGCACAAATTCTTTATGTAGGGCTACTTCTAACCATTACGGAAACATTTTTCACTTGTAAACTGCACCACTAAACTCAAGTTTGGCCAGTATATTATGACTTGTACTGTTCACATTTACCAGCCAGTGGACATGCTGGTGTGTTGACGGCACAGCTTGGAAAGTTACTTTTATAAAGTAACTGTGTTATAGTTACAGCTACTTCACTGGAATGTAACCCACAAGTTACTCCACCAAGAAAGTAACCAGTCACAGTTACAATTCTTAGATATGTTACTGCTAGTTACTTTTTGAAACTCATGATTAGGTAGATAGGCCTACTATGCCAAACCTAATACGTTACAAAATTTTCCAACACAGAAGTTTTTACTATCATAATAATACAATTTACACTATAAAACACGTATTTTCAATATAAGCATTTTGTAGGCTTGTGGGTATGAGCAATATGTGTAGGCCTATTTTAATAATTTAAGAGTACATTAGCAATATTCATCTATAGTATGCTGTTATATTGGCAGAACCGTACCTATAGGTCATTCGGAATAAAGTGAGCACTAAAGATTTAACCTTCGAAAAAAATTACTAGCCATTGCTGCATATAATTCAACATTGACAACAGTTACATTATTGCTTGTACAGTTGGCAGCGAATTACTGCGTGTAGTTCAGTGTATTTTATATTTAAATACAATATTACTGAAAGAACATCAAATGGAATTGACCTCTCCGTATTTAATATACTATAAAATATCTATTTATGATATTACTGACATACGTACTGACTGTATAGTTTTACTTAATTAGCGCCAGCAGAAAGTGATGCATCTGGGCCGTTCAACTTCAACAGTCGTTAGCGAATTGCATCTAGCGCTCTGCGCCGCTGATGTAGTTCGAAATTACACAGACAGGTGGCGTCAGAGTTAGGTTTTCACCGCTTAGCTTGGAAACGTTGTTGTGTTTGTCCATTGCGCAATAAATATGGGTTTCTGATCAAACACATTCAAAAGTGTTATAAATGACTGTTTTCTCATTGGTAATCTGCAAGTTGTTATGTGTTACAATAGCCATCATGAGTATCTTGATTTATAAGCAGTAATTTTTTTTCACTAACTAAAAAAATACGGTATTGTTTTTGTTGACTGCGTCGTCGTTCATGGCTGTATAACTGAACGGAATTTGAATTCTCAAATTGTGTATGCCATTGTCGTTTTCCTTTTAGTGGTGGTGAGCCGATCACTGGCCCAGTTTACTCTCTCGGGCCGAAGGCCTTAAAAAATAAACTCCTTGAATACTTAGCCCCACTGCTGAGCCCACACAAACGGGGCAAGACTCAAGCAACACTCCTACCTATTCTTAAAGATGTAGGCTGCAAGGTTGGTCAACTACATTCTTGAACACAGAAACTCGGTTAAATTCACTGATCATAAATATATTCAGGTACTTTCAGATTACAAGCCTTTACAATGTAATACAAACATCCAATAGGGCTTCCTGTATTGTATGCACTATTCTAATTTACATACACTCCAAACGTTGATCGCCCACCAAAAAGAACAATAAAGTGCCCGATGCTTATTACTAGTACAATTGGGTCAATTTTACTCTTGAATTTCTTCGTCACTACTCATTAATGCCTCTCACAACATTCATCCACACACAGTCTCCAGCAATTTCAGGGAAACCTACAGGTTTATAGAAGATCCCCTTTTTTCCGAGGGCAACATTAAATTTCCACAAACTCGCCTGCCTGTATAAGTCCAGGCACAACCACATTTGCCGTAACTCGGCGCTCCAGGTCACGCTTAAGGTCCCGCTTGAGATTAACGGAAGCTAGACGATTGCCATAAGCTAAAGTTAAGTGGACTCCATCGGCGATGAATACAATGGCACGGTAAAGGTCGGGGGAGACTCACCATATCTTGATGTTCCGCCGTCAGCTTAAGTGGACTCACCACACAAGCAGCAGTGTCCCTTGGCAATGCTCCTGCCCACTTTACTAAGCGGTGCAGAGAACCCACACAAAGTCTTGGATATCATCCGGCGGCACTCGTTAATCCGCCATTTCACACAGTGAGGAGGGCTTCCCAGCCGAGACCATTCCTCGTCCACGCCCTACACAAGAGTGAGCTCTCTTGCTCGAGCGGCCGCCAGCTCAGCTTGCTGGTGCACGTGCTCCTACCACCAGTTGACGGAACCAGACCACCCGCTCCCCTCCCGGGCCTACCCCTCCATGGCCAGTGGAGTGGGAGGTCCGAAGAGGAAAGGGAATGCACCGGCACCGTCAACTGGGGCCTCCACTATTGTTCACCCAAGCCGAGATCCTAGAGACCTCGGGAAAACCAAGGAGAAACCTATGAATACCCAAAACACAACCTGGACTCGGGACTCGCACTAATTACTCCTAATAGAAAGCCCCTTAAGAGCTTCCACCCCCTTCAGGACAACCCCCTAATTAAGGGTGATCGCTCAGTGGTTTTGAGTTAGCAAATTTTATTTTAATGTGTACATGTTTACGAGATTTGTAACTGCAATAGTGGGGGTTGTATAAATTGTCGATGCACAGAAACCAGTATTAAAAGACATTAGCTCATTGGTATTTAATGCGTAGATGTTGATAACATTTTCAAGCCAGTGTAATGTAGATGTAAACATTGTACAAGCATATGTAAATAAAAGCACAGGGCAATGTTGATGTTTACATTCAGCACAAAGATACAGGACTTTTTTGAGTGCTCACTTTATTCTGAATCACCTATAGTATATTTACAATTGAGTTATTGGAGAAAAATGGGTTGGGTGGGCAGTGTTATTACTGTCAAGATATTTTAATCATACTCGTTATACTTGAGTTGGTTTTTATACAAGTGGTAAGTAAGGAGTATTCCATCTGTCAAGCTGTATAAGCTGATATGTTAGTACAAATCCATTTATTTTTCCCAGCACACAACAGACATCTCAAACCATGATTACTTTGGTTTTCACTTGACTGTACTTCAAAAAAAGACTAAAATCATAGCCATTGCAATTATTGTAATGTGGTTTTTGCCGGCGTTCCACTTTGCGTAGATGACAATGTAGATGCTATGTGATTTTTCCCCATATAATATTCTGTTTCTTCTGGCAACACAATACACATATCTAATTCCTTACTGAATTAATGAACATAACGATCTAAAATACGCAGTATAATTTACTTAATCTACATATTCACATTCACTTAAAAGATGCCTGTGAAAATTCACTCTTTGGAGTAGGGTAGTTTATTTCTGTCATGTGGCCGGGGACTGGGTTTTGTCAATTACCAGTATTTGACGAACGCCTGCTATGCAATTGAAGGTTCAAGATGGTGGTAATAAAAAAATCCTACATATTTTCTGCAGTGCATTCTTTACATATTATTTTATTCATAATAATACTAGTTTTACTAGTTGATCGAGATGCCATCACTTGAAATTTTTAACACAGGTGAATTTCATTTGAGTCAAATTTCTAACTCCTTAAACTTTAAATTTTGGCTGGTCTACCCTGCCCTTGTGAAATTTCACTAGCACCTAAAGACAACAATATAGTAACGAACGAAACAGAAGTTAACCAGCAGACTGCAGTGTTAATAGTCAACATAGGAAAACAAGTTTCCTGCACTATAGTATCGCCAATATTTTTGTAGAAACTTTTTGTCTTTAGGGAAAGAAGGTTCAGAAGAATCTGTAAATTAAATACTATAAAGTTGCTTTCAAAAAGAGTAATGGGAAAATTAATGGCATTTATCATCATTTCAAGAGCAAATAACATAATTAGTTACAGCTAAAAGTTACTTAAACCTAATTGTAACAGTGTTACCATTTACGTTACTGAAAAAAGTAACTGTGACAAATAACTTTGTTACTTGTACTTTGTTACTTCTAGTCCCTGGTTCATGGCCAGTATATTTGGTAACGTGACTTGTTACCATAATACAGGTAGTACTCCTTCATACTAGACATTAGTGAACTATGTTAACTTACAGTGCTATGTTGGGCGTTTGATGGAGATTGCTGGTTGCTGAGAGATAGCTAAGTAGTGAATGCACAATGTACGTAGTCCAAACATTGCAATAGCTTTGCAGTGGTCACGGTGGTACGATAATGGCAGTCTGTTATATTGCTCTCATTGAGCCACAATTAGATGTGGTCAAGGTGTGTGCTACATGTTTTATTGTTTCAGAAGCAACTTCTTCCCTTGATTCTCCGTGCTGTAAATTCCACAGTATGTCAAACTTGTTTGTCTTACGTGCAAGTGTAATAAAGCCACGGTCATTGGTGCAGGTACCCTGGCTCGCACATTCTCGTGGTGAAAGGGGAGAAGAACCTTCAGACATGTGGGCTGATGGACCGCAGCGAGACGCAGGGCCCCATCCACATGGCCACTAACCACGAACAGGTGCGCATCACCCTCGAGACTAACGCGGAGGTGATTCACGATGACAACGAGCCTGCTGCCCGCGCTGCTGTCAGGAAGGGCAGCAGTTTCACCAAACTGGGGAAGAAGCTGGAGCCCTTCGTAACTCGTAAGGAGGCAGCAGAGGACATGGAGCAGTACGTGGTAGATGATAACACGGCCAGCGAGGACGAGAGCGAGGGTGACGAGCTTGACAAGGACTTGCCGAGACTGGAGGAAAAGTTGGCGCAACATCTGGAGAAGCATCATCTGCTGAGTTACAACACCAGCGCCAAGAAGCACGACTCCCTGTCCTCCAAACACAAACACAGACATGGCAAGAGGAAAGAAGATACGGACGAAGGTCTTGTACAGAATAATTTAAAAAGTGCTGTTGATGTAACCAGTAGTAATTCTTCAAGAACAGAAATAAAAAAGTCTCTCGAAAAACTCTTTAATACAGATGATGGAGAGACGTTTAAGCTACAGAGAAAGGTAAAGTCTCGACGTAAGCGGAACGTTAACCCTGGCCACGTTTTGGATGCTGGGATCGGCCATGGCGGAAATGCAGCTGTCGCAAACGTAACTAATGTACCTCCGGAAGAAGTAGAAGAGTCGGCCGCCTCGAGTTTTGAGAACGACTTATTGGCATGCTATGGTGGCCAGATACTTCTCGTCAATCCATTCCCATCGTCCACCAATTGCACCGGTCAACACGCCTTGGCGAACAATCATCACACTATGAATACGTTTCACGATGTTTTGTCAGACGGATATTATTATTATATCTTCTACAGCGATAATGATTACGTTCAAAATGGCATCCACGTCACATTCGACATACACAAACCTACCTACCAGTATGCAAACTTCACAAAAGGTTGCGTGAATCAAACAGAATGTGCTTTCCCCATTTCGTTCATGTCGAATGAGATTGTCATAGTAGAAGTGCCAACTCGAGACGGTATCGAACATGAGGAAGATGACATCACATTCCTCATCTCGAGCTGCGAGCCTCGCATGTCGGTGTATGTCATATTTCCTATAGCAGTCCTCTTTCTTATTCTTGGCTGTGCCTTCTTATGAGAGCTAGTAACAGGCATGTCCATACAGCACGTAACTTCAGTGCCGGTGTGGCCGATGGACAGGTGAACTGGGAAAGTGGAATATTCTTCCAATTAAAGCTCAATTTACAGCAGAGGATCAGGTATCTGCGACATAAATAATAAATTGCAGCCAAAGTAGCAGCAAAGTTAGTAGCCTTGTTGAGGTGTTTTCTCTGCAAGTTGGGATGTGTGTTGTTTCAGATAAGTGTTTGTTGGGACATTCACTGTGACTAGACTTGTTGAGCTGTCAATAACAGTATTGCACTCTGCATGTGTGTGTGTGCATATGCGCGTATGGCCTGGGGCTGCTGTCCAGTTGGAATTATTACAGGTGTGCACCATCAGTGCAACTGAGCCTATACGGTGCTGGAGTAAAGTAATTTCTGTAATAGCTGACTGAGTTCTTAACATTAGCTGTTGTTGGCAGCAGGCTGTGATAATGATGTCATTTCAACAGCAGTAGATTGTGTCTTCATCCAGTGTTGGGACGTTGACTTTTTTTTCATAAGCTCGTGTACATTCATTCAATTTGTTGTACCTACAGCAGTGGTTGATTACGAGCTGTGAGATGTGCATCTTCCACAGAGGTTAGTGATGCTTCAGTAAATGCATAGGAAACAATTAACGTACAGTGAAACTCCATGAAGATGAGATCATTGCTGCAGTAACAGTATCTCAGTGTTCCAGATTTATTCATACTGTATGCTTAAAACAAGAGCATTTATGTGGTTACACGTGCCATAACAGAAGAATGGTAGCACACGTACACTTCTTGTACACAGCTAATGAAATGTTCTCGACATCGGAACTGAACTTCCGAGGGAACATAGATTATGCATGTCAGCAAGCTCTAATGATAAATGCTATTACCGATAGAGTGCAGGGGTGTCCAATGTGTTCATTTTCTGGTGTGTCTCTTGATAAAACCAGAGCATCTATCAAACATTTAACTATATTACTATGCAAACTTGGTAGAATACAATTATTACTGATACATAAATAATATTTCTCGCAGATGCAAAAAGAAAGTTTGAGGACAAATTATATTTAGAGAGTGGTAATCAGTTGAGCGAGTGCAACAGCCATGGCAGCACTATTTTGCCATTGTGGTCTTGCAAACTTTTTGATAATTTTTCATTGCAATTTTTTTGTATAAATGATGGAATTTTTCTCAATTTTGTTGGAGGGACAGGAGCCAGACGGAAAGATATAAGATGTTGCTGTATTAGTCATAATTTCTCTTGTGGTAACGGCACGCGTGCAGCCTAACTCGACAGGCACATACATATTTCACGTGTGTTTCAGCAAAAGTTTTAAAAAATTTTTTGGCAAAATTTTTTTGTTTTATAGCTGCATTTAACTAATAGATACTGCAGTATGTTATTCTTGCGTGCTAACGTACATACTTATTTAAATTACCTTCAATTTCGACAAAGCGTGCCCTAATGTGAGTAAACAGTTTCTAACTTCTTCTTTGAAATGTTAAAAAAAAAGCCCTGATTTAACAAAACATTGATTTGAAGTAAACATTTTTGGGCCAGAGATATTTATCAAGTTAAATGGGTGTTGTGCTGTATTATGTACGTATGTGTATGTTAGCTTGCTACTGGTGCTAGGAACAACAAATGTAATACAGTGCTTATTGTGTGCTACCCCGATTTGGTCAAGTGACACTTCTAGTTGGAATTCTGAGAGGAACAAACGTGTTTCATAATTGGACAGAGTTATGCAACAACAAACCAACTTACCAGAGATTAGATAAACATACAGATGGAGCATAAGGTATGTTCTAGGGCGAGGGGTATGTGGCCTTGAGACGGAAGGGGGAGGACCCCATCTGCCATATTGGTAACTGAAAAATGTTGTTTATTACCATAGCGAGTATAATGTGACTGTGGGTTGGCCAACTATAACATTGTTTATCAATATATCTACAGGTACAGCTGATTGCACTCTGCCATATTGCAACCTGAATAAACAACGTCAGCTTGGCCCACGGTCGTAGAAGAACAGATCTGGACACTCGCCTATCTAACAATGTATTTTGCTTGACCCCCTTGTTTGCCTGTAGTTCGTCAAGTTACTGAGAATGTCATACTTTATAGCGCTGTTTTCCGGGCGGTCGGACTCAAACTCCATCCACTTTTTTTCATTGTTAAATTTATAAAGTAAATAAAGATTGCTGGAGCCTTTTCTTAAATTTGTGAATGAACAAAGTATTACATAAATTAATAAAAAATACGTTTTGATAAATTGTTTATCTTAGCGGAAAGGAAGTGGGAGGAGTTTAGTCCGACCGCCGTAACATCAGTGCCAATAAAACACAATATTCTCGGTAACTTGGTGAACTACAGTCAAACAACAAGGGGGTCAAATATCCAGGCGAGTGTCCAGACCTGTTCTTCTACGACCGTGGCTTGGCCTTAGTATCGGCTGCTAATGCTCCATCTGTCCTTTTCTCTCATCTCTGCAACTAACAATGTCAATAAAAGTGATATTTTGGCACTCTCTGTTGTCTATGGCTTGCTGTAACTAAAAAAAATCGAGAACATTTAACCTGCATTTTATTTTTATCTATGGAGACACAGTTTTGCATATTGTATAAAATCACCTTTAATGTCTAGGAAACATGTTTTTGTTGGTTGGTGTGATGTTGCATAAGTCTGGCCAATTATTTTGAACAATAGTCAAATAATTTCAAAACACATAAAAACCGAGAAAATATAATTTTTTAAGATGTATTACAGTTCGGAGAGCATATCCTATAATGTTGCCAAGCCTATTATGATTGTGGTAAAGATAGGTGCCAAAAATACAATATGAGGTCAGTCATTAGTGACTATATATATTGTGTTTGCCCTGAAAAGTCTTCACAGGTGATCATATATTTACCTGAGGTGGAGTAACAGAATAAACCCCCAGAAAGCATTGCTTTACTGCGACACTGCCATGTTAGTTGTTTACGAATGACAATGTAGGTACAGTAATTATTTTCCACATACATGTTGTCTTTTGAGTTCAAGTATCATCCACTAAGAATTTACCAAACACGTACATAATCTGTGACTGGTCTTGTGTTTGGTGATCTGTGCACAAGTGTCTGATATGCCATTTTATTTAAAATACTTGTAGCAGATAATTATTTTTATACTGTATGTGATTTGAACCATGCTCTTGATGATTAAAAACCTGCTATCATGTTGTATATGTTTTACTCACAATTTTCACAGCATTTAATTGTATAAGCATGTTTTATTCTTTATACTTCTCTATCCAATATTTGTGGTAAAGTCATGTTGCAGTTGTAAAATCTTGGTTTGACAAGAGTGAATAAATACCTCCACACTTACTTAAATCTGTAATTAAAGTTCTTGAAATTTAATAACTTTTACACATTTCATTTGTGTCTTGAATATACATAATATTAGGTACTGTATCAGTTTTATATCCCTCATATGAATTGTATCACTTAACTTAATAGATATCAGTCAATTAAGAGGGAACTTGTTGAGATAAATATATCTGTCTCCCTCAACGCCTGTCGTCTTTATGAGGTCTTATGTTGTATTTTCTGTGAAACTGTACTTTATTTGTTCTCTTTGTATTTCTGCTCAATGTACATCTTTCACTTTGCTTGTTACAGGGACCAATTTCTTTCACAGTTATTTCTGAATGATGTCAGCTTGTTTGTGTTCTCTGCTGTTTGTAGCATATCTTGGTACTTGCACGTCTTATCTACTCTGCTACATGTCCCAGCATGTATCCTGGCCTTCCTTGGCATCCGTGTCCTTACGTCCTTGCTTCTCTCCGTTAACTTTGGAAGTGCTTACATTTATTCCTTTCATAAGACGTGCACGTTCCTACGTCTGGAGGTTCTTGCCTCATCATCATTTTCCATTTATCGTGTTGCTGTTATCTTGGTCACAATTGTCATTCACAAATGGTTTGTGGCCAATGATCTGACTTTTTACTGTTGCTGGCATGCTTGTACAATTCCCACTCATACAGTATATATTCGTGTATAGTGCGCCCTCGTGTATAATGTGCACCACGATTTTTGCAACAAGTTCCAAGGAAAAAAATTTATGTGCCTTGCTAGAATGTAAAAAATCATGGGAGTAAAAAATCGTGAAGCAGCGTGAGGGAGGCTATGATGGATTTGCTTGGGTGGAAGAGGAGGGAAGGAACTGTGGCTAACATAGAAAAGAGAGAGGAAAGATGACTCACAGTGGCTAGAGTGTGATGGGCTAAGAGGATGATGGAGAACGAGGGTAGGGGGGGTGGCTTGTGTCAGCAGCTGTCTGCAGATAGCCGGCCAAGGTTGCTAGCAGCCAGCTCACGTCTGCCTGGACAACACTCCCCCTTCCCCACTCTTACTGTGCTGTGTCC
>PNEQ01063452.1:0-11682 GCA_003012365.1 Medauroidea extradentata
TATTCTCGAAAGAATGACAGAGCAGGAAAAACCTAGATTATTCTCGAAGGAATGAGAGAGCACGAAGTAATGGAATGATAGAGCAGGAGAAAAATTAACAGAATGATAGAGCAGGAGAAAATGAAATACAAGATGGCTGACAAAACAGACGACAAAATGGCTGACAAGATGGCGGACAAGATGGCGGACAAGATGGCGGACAAGATGGCGGCCAAGATGGCGGCCAAGATGGCGGCCAAGATGGCGGCCAAGATGGCGGCCGTGGCTCCGAGCTCCGACGCCACGCGCCACCAAAGTGCACCCCCCTTTTCCTACTACTATGAAGTCATTCAAAAATGCTTAAAATGGGTTACCTATGCCGTCTACTATCCACTGATGTTCCTCGACAGCATCAGCCCACAACACAAACCTCAAGGTATGGGCGCCAAATACGTTTATATTTCTGCTAAACATTATTCCGCCAAAACTCCCGAATGCTACTTAACTTCAAGTGAAGGATTTGTAAAGAAACATATAATTGAGGACACCGTGACCAGTGGTTGTGATCGGTGGTTAGCAGTCTTCATACCACGTAAACAACGTATTTCATTCGATTACCCTCTTACATTTAAGAGTCTGTAATTAGCTCACAACGTCAACTTTGCTGTGACTATAAATAAGGCCGAGGCATAGTCGCTATACTGACAGTGGTTAGTACAGAGTTAGCTGAACTAGCAGCTTGTTCATGACTGAACTGTCTATCTGGTGTACAAAGAGGATTTTCAATTAAAGCAAATATTATAAGCTATGAGTAACACACGCGAGCAAAGCCGCGGGCGCAGTGCTAGTTGAATATAAACCGATGAATTATTCATATTTGTGAAAGTCAAGTGATTCTGTAAAATATTACTGTCATTTAAATGGGAAATATCATACTGCAGCACATAAATAATGTAATTGAAATTATCAAATTCCAAATTTAGTTCTTATATATACACACGAATAAAATATACATATACATATATACATATATGATTTATCAGGATATGATACACATTTATTTACAATATATCTTGGTATAAATTGAAGTAATAGTTGTTTAATACCAAATTATGAGGAAAAATACGTTTCATTCACTAAACATGTAAATGATGATGTTAATTTAAGATGTATTAATACAATTGCTATATCTTACTAAAGAACAATTTCGAGAAAGATCTAAATACTTTAAAGGCAAACAACTTGATTTTTTGATGAAAAAAAAGGTGTTTATCCATACGATTATATGGATTCTGCATAAAAATTTAATTAAACTGTATTTCACCGCCCAAAAAATTTTCCTATCAATTTAATAAAACTGATACTTCTGAGAAGTGTTATGTATTTGCACAAAAAAGATTGGAAAACATATAATATCAAAAGCTAGACGAATGTACTATACAACAGAACTGGCGTTTTAACATTAGTCGATATATTTTAAAATTATAGAGACGTTTGTTAAAAAAACCTTTACATTAGACCCTTGTTGGTATTTCACAGACCAAAGATGGGGCTGCACCACAACGCAGAAATACTATAACGCTGGAAACTCTCCCCAGGAATGCCACAAGAACTAACTTAAAACAACTAATTGGCATTTTCTGTAGAACTGATATGTACCTTAACACCTAAATACCACAGCGCAGAATGCGACAACGCCGAAAGCAGTTTCGACCACAACGCCGGAGGCAGAACTGACCATAACGCCGAAAGCAGTTCGACCACAACGCCGGAGGCAGAACTGACCATAACGCCGAAAGCAGTTCGACCACAACGCCGGAGGCAGAACTGACCATAACGCCGAAAGCAGTTCGACCACAACGCCGGAGGCAGAACTGACCATAACGCCGAAAGCAGTTCGACCACAACGCCGGAGGCAGAACTGACCATAACGCCGAAAGCAGTTTCGACCACAACGCCGGAGGCAGAACTGACCATAACGCCGAAAGCAGTTCGACCACAACGCCGGAGGCAGAACTGACCATAACGCCGAAAGCAGTTTCGACCACAACGCCGGAGGCAGAACTGACCATAACACCGAAAGCAGTTTCGACCACAACGCCGGAGGCAGAACTGACCATAACGCCGAAAGCAGTTCGACCACAACGCCGGAGGCAGAACTGACCATAACGCCGAAACGCGAGCTTATCACAATTCCGAAACTAGAATCAGAAAACACAGCGTGTTGCCTACCAGCCAGGCATTAAATTTCTGTATTTAAAATTAACGTTTGCTCTCACTTGAAAACAATACAATTGAGTGTGTTGATAATTTAAAGCCGTGTTGTTAGATATCACTACAATATGTAGATAGTACGTCTCACTCTTATATTGCAGTAAAGAATAGATCAGAGATCCCCCAACGTAAAATTTGGGAATGTAACTGTGAGTAACGTAACTAGTTTTCAGGAGCTGTGCCGTAATATAGTGTTACTTATCCCAAGCTATTTTTTGTTCATTATAATGCGCAAACTTTCCGAGATTCACGTTTCGCAGCAGGGTTACTTATAAATTGATTAAAGTGACCGGTGAAACATGATATATAAATGAAAAAATTAATAAATTTGGAAAATGTTTCTAAAGTTCAGTAATTTGACATGTATTTGAAATAAACTTATAACTGCACTAAACACATACCTGCAAGATAATTTTAACTATGTCCGTAATTTCAGTGTTGTGCCTGTAATAAAGTAAATATATTTCTATGTACCAAACTAAAGTTATATACTTGATAGCATACAGAATATTTAAAATGTTATATTACCATAATGCAACGAGATATACGTGGCTTTGTTTTGAAAGTATATTGCATAGATGTGTAACTTGTATGGCCAGCAATGGCGTTGTCGTTTACATAACATTGCATTTATATTACAATTTATGTATTTATCGTAACTCTGTAATTACTCAGTGATGACTGAAGAAATAGAATACCAATAGTAATAAAATACAACGCTTCATAAAGTTATTTAAGAAATCGGCTGGCTAACGAATTGGTATGTTTTTTGTTGTGAAGAAACAATGAGAGGAGGTGTAAACTTGGATCACAGGGAGAGGTATAGCAGGAAAGTATTGCTCTGTTCACTCGTGGGATAAGACAACTGTAACTGGGAGACATTTTAGTTGACGGGCGGGGCTGGGACAAAAATTTTACAAAATGTTCGGAGCAAGGCACAAAATGAATCAAGTTGCTGTCCCGAGACAAACAAGTCTCCACATTACAGGATATTTTTAACTTATGGGATGTTACATCTTGAATATAAAACTAATTTTTGTGAGTGCCCAAGAATAACACACAAGTGGCCCAATTTTTTTTTCTAAAGAACAGCATACAATTTCTGACATAACAAAATAGCGACACTTAGTAGCCAAGATTTATAAGCAAAGATTGTAACGATAGCTCATCGTGTTTATTATATTTTATGGACATAGCGAAAAAAAATTACTAGTTTTCCCTCTCTTAATTTCAGAATTTGAAGACTCTGAAATTAATTTATATTCATAAACAAATTATTAAGGCAAAAATAATGGCCAAACAATAGCTCTCCATTTTTATTAGGTATCAAGAATATTGTCTTCTCTCCTCCTTAATTTTTGAATATCAAAAATTCTTTTAGCGGGGGTGTATAGGTCGATGAGTGGGTAACGTGTTGGCCTAACATCCTGAATGAGGTTTTCCATGGTTTCCCCGAAATTTCTCCAGGCGAATATTGTAACGGCTCTTTTAACGAAGGCTGTGGCCGAGTCGTTCCCTAATTCCTAAGTGCAATTTTCCGGAAACAATTATCAGAAAGACGTTATTACTTTATTTCCTTCGCATTTCTTTCACAGAATTTTTTTATCTACAAAACACGATTAATTACAGTACTCTAACTAAAGTAAAATCGATATAATTCAGGAAGAAGAAATATTAATTTTCCGTAAGTAATGCACATCTGTAAAACATACTTTTTACAGCTTCTGTATAATGTACTGTTGTATCGAAAATAAATGAGTCATATCAATATGGATATATGCCTAAAATTTTATGGAAGCAATTCTCCGTAAAACAATACACATGACTCTATAATGATTCTTAGGGAAGCTTCCTTGATGTTTTAAAACATCACACATGCATTCGTAGAAAAGTGTACGCGCTGAACGTACTGAAGACCTGTCCGAGAAACTGAACATTTGAACACATCAGATACTGAACGGCCTAGCATTTTTAACCAAGAACATTGTCATGGCTCGTCGACAATGCTCGTTGATGTAAGCCGAAATTTCCAAGTGTTGCGGTAACATTCAGTCATGTCCGAGCTGAAGGTCTGTCAAGGATTATTTACAGATGTCCACTCAGTCCGAAGGCATGGGACGTCTGCGCAGGCACGAATGGCCCGTGATGCTTGAGGTGAGCGGATCGGGGAGAAGGAGGGGTGTAGTCCGTCACCTCGTAGCTTGGACTGATTGTACGGAGCAGGGGAGGGGGAGGTGGCATGGCTCATCTGCAGTTCGCTCGGTCCAATGTCGTCGAGAATTCTGACACGTTACAATATGAGGCAAACGGCAGGAATTTCCCTACGATGTTTGTTGAAATTATAAATTTCTTACAATATAACCTTTAGAGATTTTTCCAAACGTCATGGCATTTCGTCGACTTTTATTTGATATGTGCTATATGTGCTATATTCAGTAGGGCTATTTCCTTCCTGTGTTATTTACAACGAATACTTCACATATAAGTTATTAATTACATCGTGTGAATGTATGCAAATAAAATGGGGGTCATCTATAGACTGTAAATGTTTTAATAAACTTTATACTTGCTCATGTGCGGTATTATTTGAAAGGTGCCGTCCGCCTCATGCTTTAAAGTCGTCGCAGTCGGTACCTCAATGCTAAGACACTATAAACAATGTTTTTAAGTCCTCCAACATGGCTAACAACTGCTATTTCAGACAACCGTACTTTCACATGTACTAACCTGATGTATGTGAAACCCACATTGCGACCCGCACTGAACCTACTACAGACGTTCCACCAATACAATTATATGGTCACCACTTAATTTCACATAGTAAAAACGATTCGCGGGAATCTTGCATGCAATTTCAGAGCTTTTCTCTTTGAAATGATGCGGCATTTGATACGCGTAGGTAGCTGATCTGGTATATTATTAATGAATGGACTGAGTACAAATCATATAATACGATATTCAGCCTGCATATCGAGCGAGGTCTCGCGACTGTAACACGTTGGATATGCAATCCTGGCTCCTGCCATCCTGATTTCGGTTTTTCATGGTTTACTGAAATCACTCTATGTGAATCTCGGGATGGAATCCTTGACAAAGGATATGGACGAATCCGTCTCGTGTTATTTCTTTAGCTGAGAATTTGTAATGAACAGCATTTTAATTGTGTTACTCCAACCACAGTCTCTCCTGTTAGTGTTAGTATTACCACTTCCAAAAACACTACCTTTCTAAACTGGTGCCATAAATAATTTGTTTTTGTTAAAACATAAAATTTGTGTAAATGTAAACGAGATACAGTTCTGTGCCATATCATAATTAAAAAGAATTTTGTAATGGATTTTCTACACTACACTGCTTAAAATACGTTTCCAACTTCGGATTTCCTTAGAGATAAACAAAAAACATTGCAATTATCAATTATATAAGTGTTACCGTGTGTAATAGAAGATTGTGAGTATTTGCAACAAGACTGCCTTTATTGTTTATATTTATCATCGACTTTTAAAGATGACATGAAATGGCCGACATGACAGAAAAATACCAGCTTTGTAAAAAGATAGCCGTATATATTATTTCGTGAAGAAATGATGTTTCGAGTGCGATTTATTTTTCACAAGTTGAAGAACTCAATGACACGAAACGTCGCCCATGTACGGGTAAATTTACTCTTCATTTCCGAAATTAGTGTTTATATTCTGACTTGCAAAGCTTAAAACAGAAAATGAAAGCCCAAGAAAATTCCTCGAGAAATACATAAGGCTCCTTGTGCGATAGCCATCAATCTGTCGCGTACCACCATCTTTTGAGAGTTCTGTTGCACACGACACTGCCACCCAAGTTGCAGGCCTAACAACATGCTGCTCTCACTGCATTCCAACACGCTTCTGTAGGTACCTCCAAGCTCTGAACTCTGACCTGCCTGCCTGCCAGGTAAATCCCCTCCAAGAGGAGGTGAGCTCAGAGTCTACTTGAAATTTTCAAAATCCAAAAGAGGCAAAATATAAGAAAAAGTTACTTAGAAAAGTTGTTTGAAATTAAATTAGATTTAAAATGAGTCCAAACACGATATAAATCAGATAAAAGTCACCTGTAAAATTTAATGCTTTTATCTTGCCTTAACAGTTGAATGTAAGTTTTGAATAATATTTTAATGTTAATTTATCTTCTAGCATCCCCATTTAATATGTTGGATCCCGCCGTATACATCCTTATACTTGGTTAAGTTGGCCTAATTAAATTGTTATAAACAGCAAAAAAATTAAGAGAGAAGAAAAAAATTGAAATTGCTAAATGATAAGAAACTGAGAATGGGCTATGTGCTACTGTACGTCACAACCTTCCACTTAACACGCGAGGACAAACCATGAATTTCAAGTACACTCTCAGTATAACAGTTCACCACAATTATGTTTCAATACAAACTACAATCTTGTGTTCCATTATTCCAATGCTTACTTAAGTTCTATAAACTACACTACATCAATGAATACAACATAGGCTACATGATCACAAACTCGGGCAAGTCACTGCTACCTCCATGCTCTACAATATTACCAGACACACATTTGCTGTTTTCGTAACCTCTAAAACACCACCACATTAAAAATGCATACAGAATAATTGTCACATATTTATTTGTATTTCATTTCACCCCTGAGCACGAAACATTTATTTAATATTATATTGTATCATGTAATATTTTAGGTAAAATTCAATTGAAACTATATATTTTAGGTTTATGCATAGACTTATAGCAGCACAATGTTGTTGAACACACACTTAATTTCAAACGTAACCAAAATATTTTTAAGCATTCGAAAACCCTTACTATTTTTTATTATACAACTATATTACAACCTATATACTTGGTTGATTTTCCGTCGTTTAGCTAATCACAAGAAGTCTGCACCATCAGCTTATATCACTCCAAAAAAAAAAAAAATATATAAGGCTACACCACTTCGGACCAACGACGAAGGTGCCAAAATATAAAAACATTATACCATCACACACTGAAACAACAACTTTCTCACATAACCATTCTCTACATAATACCCTTCCTTTTACAGCACTTCCCTTTTACATCAAGTTAACAGCCATCAATGGCTACAAAATGGTAACCAACTAAAGGAATACAAATGGCCCAAGCGTTTAACATACACTTTCTACTAAACAATCAACCCTTGGGTGTACTTGCCTGTTGCTACACGTCGAGCTGTTATAGATATAAATATGTTGCAGCAAATTCACTAATTTGTCATGTCACTCCATGCTATTATTTAATTTAATATTATACGACATTAAATCTAACACTTATTTCCATTTTCACAATATTCGAAAACACTTCATGAAGAAACAAATTACAAACACTATCATGCTCAGTAATGATCAATTTAAAAGGGAATTTAATTCACTTGAAACCTTAATATTGACTCAACTTACAACTAACTTAACATAATTATTATTGTAGTTTATTAACTGCAAACAGCAATTCACAACAAACAAAAGCAGCTATGTACTTAGTAAATTAGTTTGTGTATCAATAAAGTGTATTATATTATTGGTGGTGTTTACAAGGTTCAAGCTAATACAGTGAAGAAACAAAGAGAAAACAACCTTTTTTTCCCCAGTACAACACCACTCTATACGTGTTTTACAATAACTTCGACACTACTTACATATTACTCACAGGCGTATTACTCCTTCCTTGCTCGATTCTGATTTTAACATACTGCTATACCCACTACATCATAAAGTTAAAACTGCAATTTTAATGTGTCTAGGCATATGGCACCACACAACAAACAAACAAAAAAATTACAACATTCTTTACATATTTTTTGGCAAAGTTGTCTTACATTCTGCAACCACAGCTGACTGTTACATAACTATCCACCTTTACTTAATATCAAACTTTAACATTCCGCAAGAACAATCCAGGCCCATACATTCTTACAAGTGAACGAACCATCAAGGTATTTAATAAGAAAATTAACTGACACCATCAATAACTCAACTGCTTATTACGATCTACCCTGAGAAGAACATTAATTCCAAATTCTTACAAACGACTTAAACACAGGCACAGTTGTTTTACTTTATCAAACTATATTTCTATCCACAATCCCAAATTTCTCTTGTGCAAGAAAATAAGATAAAATATAAGGTTTGTTCGCGTGGTCTGCCAGTCTGCCAGTTTTGTGCCAGTTCTGCTAGTTTTCTGCCAGAAGGTGTTCGTTTTGCCAGAAGTGTTTTTTTGGTGCGCTACTCGGGTGGGACTAGCAGATGCCAGTTTTGCCAGAACTGGCAGCAATAAAAAACGTCATGTGTGACGTCACATGACGTTGTTTGTTCAAAAGAAACTCGTCCCGTGCTAAACAGTAATACAATTTTTGTCCCTGCTGTAATAATCCAGTAACAAGAACTGTGCAAATTCTTTTGTTTTCCGAATTAATTAAAATCACCGCAGTCACGAACAAAGCCAGATAATGTAGCAGCGTACTCGTAGTTCTTTGTAAATAGTGACGAGGTTAACCTAATTGTGAACGTGCATCAAACATACATTTATATTTTTGTGGCCGTTGTTTAAATAAATCCAAGAATACGTTATGCGATTTTGTATAATGCGTTACGATTTTGTCTACGAGTTGTTTTGCACATTAAATGCCTTTCCCTGGCATTTAGTGAAGATATCTTGAAACACATAAATATGGGAATTTGACAGTAAAATCGTATAATGTAAATTTCGTTTTGTATGGAGATAATTAACAAAACTTGTCCTTTAACAAGTCAAGTTTTAAGTTACCCCACAGTATGTTGCAGAATAGGCCTACTAAGTACGAACATGTCATCACTACAAAAGTGCAGAAAGGCATGAAAAATAGAATACCGAAATTCGCAATTTTAACCATTTTGTGGTAGGCCTAGCTCAAATTGTTTTTTAAACACTTTCGTCAAAGAGTATTTTATAGTTACAATTTCATTTTAGGAGGCAGAGGTACAAAAATGTACAGGGTATGGACACACAACATTGTAGGATAGGAGCACTATACATGTGAGGCAGATACATATAAAATCATGGAGCAGGGGTATAGAAGTACATAAGGAAGGGGATCAGAAAATTGTAGGAGAGGATCACAAAAATGTGGGGCAGAGACATTAAACAACATGGAGCAGAGGTACAGAAATATGTAGGGTAGGACCACCAAAAAATGGGGGAAAGTCATTAAAATCTTGGAGCAGAGATACTGAAATATGTATATTAGGAGAACAGACAGTTGTAGGGTAGGACCACTAAAAATACTAAGCAGGGACATTAAAATCATGGAGCAGAGGTGCAGAAATATGTAGGGTAGGTGGACAGAAAATTGTAGGGTAAGTCCACTAAAAAAGGTGGAGGCAGTTGACATTAAAACCATGGGACAAGGGCGCTACAAATTATGGGGTACTAAACCACGAACATTCTGTGAACCATTATAATAACCTTTAGTAGCGACACATTTTAAAAATCGTGTCCGTTTAAGCTAAAAACCCACAAAAATTAATCGCCTACAATTAACAAGATGTTACAACGTTACATACGAAAAAATTAGCCATTCTCTAATGCTCGTCAGCAGCAAAGTTGTTCATGTTGTATCAATCTTCGTACTATGTACTGAAGAATGCGTGCTAAACAAATCGCAAGGGCCAAGGCCCATTAAAAACGTATTTTTCTAATTTGTGTATTAAATTCTTCCGTCTCCGATATTTACGTGGGAAGTCATGCGATCTCATGTTTTCCATTCTTTAGACCTAAACGAAAGTTTTTGTATTTATTAACGTAATTACAAAAATACATCGGGAAGCCAAATTGAGTTTTTCAATGCTAAACTTTCAAAACAAACCTTCGCGGGTGTTTCTTCAACACAACATGCTTCTTTACTGCCAGAAATCGTTCGAGTGGTCACAACCACTGGCAACTGCCCGTCCTGCCATTTCGCTGCCAGCGAAAAATGGCACTTGCACTCGGCTGGTAAAACTGGTAGACCACGCGAACAAACCTATAATTTGACATATAGCAGCACACAAATTTTCAAAATCACTCAATTACCATGATTATCTTAATACGCACCATCCCAGAACTTGTAAACATTAATTCTTGAACAAAACTTCCAAAACAAAGCACAAAATTATATACTGTCAAGCAGGGTGACTTTGTGTCATGTAGGGGTGACTTTGTGCCACCTCAAAAGTTTTATTTTTAGGTTACTTGAGTAAGAAATAAGTAACACGAAGTCAATATTAAAAACCAAATAGTTAATTCGTACATACAATTTTATAATTTTTCATTGCATGGCCTCAAAATAAACACTTTAAGTGGCACAAAGTCACCCCAACTTGGCACAAAGTCACCCCAACTTGGCACAAAGTCACCCCACTTGACGGTATTACTCATGAATCTTTAATACAGGGAGGCTCCACATAAATTCTTAGTTACAGCAAGGCGTACGGTACCTATTTGCATCACGACGAGGCACCCTTTCAACCACCATAAACAACTATATGCCTATTTTCGCCACGACGAGGTAGCCTTCTAAAAACCATAAACAATATACATCATATTTCTCACTAATGAACACTGGGCCAGCCATATTTGCACCACGACGAAGACTCCCAGACTCACAATACTCCACATAACCTCAAACATCAACGACTTTCTCCTTAACACATGACGCGTACCTTCATTCACACACCTTCTCCCACAACAACCACTTCTTCCTTCAATTACTCCTTTGCAGCACTCCCCTTTACCTTTTATTAATTTAACCACAACCACAATTACATTATCCAGTTTCTAACCTCAAAATCAAAAAAATTAACTTCCTTGACATGTTCTATTACGCCTACCATAATTATCTATACTGCCTTGTATTCCTTCAAATCTTACTTAACACTCTGTTTACTAAACACTCTGAAATTAATTCACAAACATTTTGATTACACTGCTGTTATACCTTTAGTACCGGCAAGTTTTTCATTTTCAAATTAAATTTTTTAAACTATTATCATTGTTTTCTCGATTACCATACACAACTCTGCTTATGCATATTACACCAATTTCAATACTTATCAATATTAACACGATACTCTGCAAAAATCAATAACTAACCTCAGGGTTGATCAATGTAATTAATTTTGACAGTCCTCAAACATTATCAAAGTATTGTACAGTTACATCTTCGATACTCACAAGGTGAAAAACTATATTAACATTGATAAACTCATCAAACTTATTATTAACGTACTGAAGGTACCTCATTACACCATTACCACACTGTCAAAAACCTTGTGGTACCATACCCTATGACGTGTGCCGCGGACGCCCGTTTGTCCGCTGGGCTACAGTGGCTCAGACGGCCGTAGACACGTGACCGCCTCCTTCACCACGGT
>PNEQ01063452.1:11782-24526 GCA_003012365.1 Medauroidea extradentata
TGGGGACGTGAATACCCTGCCCCGTGCCTATGGAGCTTCACCACCAGCCTCAAGGTAGCAATTTCCAGCTACGATTTTGAATGCCTGGCCAGCCATCATCTTCGTAGTAGGTGTTAATTTAATGGGAATTGCAGGGCAAGTTGTGGTAATGTTTGTGACGTGCGGGCTTAACGCGCCGCTACATAAACACGTGACAAAGAGGTGAACACGAAAACTGATCCATGCTAAATTCAGGCAAACTGATATCATTTGTAGACTCTACAGATTTTCTAGAGACCTACAGGCACCATGAGAATAAACGTTCTTCTTTTTAATTTTTCTATGAGTGAGTGATGTTTTTGATTAGGGCAGTAGGACGCTATGCCAAAGCCCACCAAAATCGTCATCATATTATTTTGTTACGTCTTACAAAATAATACTTAAGTAGACTTTCAGTCACATTTACAATGACTACAATTTAATTACTTTTTCAAATATTGCTTTCCTATTATTCGTTACTGCTTTCCTGTGTATTGTTGCGTTTGTAAGTGTAATTCTGAACACGCCCTATACAGACTGGCAGTTATTAACTAAGGGCAGACGAGTATTAATAATTGTTTTTGTAATTTTGGATAATATTCTGTAATGAGTTTTTACTTTAGTTTAGCTTGTAAGAGCTTAACCACCAAGTCTGGCGGGAACGCGGGCTACCGTGCCCTCCCTCCAGACGCCATGTCAGTAGTCTTCGTCTGATCACCGGAGCGTTAAGTCGCACGTGGAGCATGTTCCCGTCTCCCTGAGGCCCAACCTATTAGGATCAAGTCATTTTAGTTTTCAATAGCTTATCAGTGACGTACCGGAACCTTTTCTTTTTCTGCATGGCCTCAGGGATTGACACGCGGTCGGGGAGAGCTCTTTCAGCACCCGTTTAAGGATTTCACGTAATTTTCCATTGTTGGCCTCGCGCCACTTTAACCGCTTACGCCAGTGCTGCGGGCGAGAACAGTAGCGTGGTACATGGTGGTCAGCTCTAGGACGAGAGACCACAATAAACCGTACCTTAAGAGTCATCTGTATCTCCAACATTCATTTCAGTAGTGGTAGTGGATGTCTCTGAACAGCACACGCCGAGGACGCTGCAGCAGCTTCGAGGGACGACGCTACTCTCTACAAACGCCGTCGGAGTCAGGACAGGAAGGCCCATGGCCGCCGACCCACTCACCCACACCAACAGGTAAAAGCCGGGCAACTTTACACTGTGACATCCCACCTGACACGACCCAGAGGCGTCACCTATTAATAATTTTAATAAATTGTAAATATTTAATTAGACCTACAGAAACACACGAGTCCTTTAACCCTGTTGAACATATCCCTGACACTCTCCTCTTGCTCCTCTGAAAACAACACAGGGTATTAGTTTAAGAGAAAATCTTTATTTTAACTTTTCTCCTTGTCCATTCCTGTACCCTCTATATCTCTCAGCACTTCTCTGCACTTTCAGCTTCACAACACAAACTTCATCCCCCCCCCCAAGTCCACCCTGGCCAGTAAACTTTACTGTATCTAAGTGCCATTCTCGCCCTCCCCCCCCCCTCTGTTCAGCATCTCTCATCATCAACACATTGTTTCAATTTTCGTCTGGCCCCTAAAATGCTCTGTTAATTTCCCATTTCTGCAGTTTAACCTCCCAGTTACTAGTAAATTTGCCTTTTAAGATTTTCACACATTTTCCTGTATTCCTTTCACTGCAAACTCCTGTGACATAAATTTAACTTCATTATTAGACCTAACCTCCCCGTTACCTTCCTGCACATTCTGTACCTCTAGGCTGAACTCTACACCAACCTCAATGGTTTTAATAGATTTTGTCTGTTCTAGTTTAAACACTTCCGCAAAACTCTTTATTTCACTCCTCAATTCTTTCTTTAACTCCATTACTTCCCTCTTAAGTTCTCCTATCAGTGTTTTAGTATGTGCCTCTAACATTTCGTTTATTAAGTCTACTAAACTTTTTCCAGTAGTAGCTGCCATGATTATAGGTTCTATATACGACTGGTTTCTTAACCTAAGCGAAGTGTGTTATTAATTTAACTTGTATGTACCCACTTAAAATAATCAACAATGTTTACATTTCTAATTTTACTTTTTCTCTGTGATTTAAGACAACGAACATTACAACAACAAAAAAAGTAAACTTGCTAATACGATGCACCATTTCATGCGGCTCACCTTTGCTACCTCCCCGCACTGGTAGACACTAACCTGTTGTTTGTCGGCTTCTCTCTTCTACTACTATACCTTAAAGATTTTCTACTCAGGGTTATATTTTCATTTCCTGCTGACGCGACCTGCTTCCTGCACTCACTTAGGGTCGACCTGCCGCTGTCCTTGCACTCACTTTGGTCGTTGATATTGTGGGTCCTGTGGCCCCCAGAGACACTTGGATTCCATCAGGTCCCTGTTCCTCGGCGCCACTTGTAATGCGAGTTTGTTGTTGTGATGTTATGCTGTTATTATGCTTGTGGTGTTCATGTTGCAGTGACGTAACTCTTTTCCGTTGCTATTTCATGTAGTTGGCAGGCAGAACAACGACGAAAACAAAGGAGCTGATGTAGAGGTGGTTCCTATGATATTGATGCCCGGATAGCAGTGGGGTTAATCACCAACAAATGAATAAATAAAAAAACACATCGGCGTTTACCTTTTATTTAACTTCTCTTTTGAAGAACTTTACAAGACAAGGGCAATTAATGTAGGGTTACTTCAGGTGGATTTCTCTATCAATATACTCTGACTTGCCGCTTTCACTCAGTAGTAATATTTAGCCCGGCATCTTATCTATATTAGTTCTGATTATGACGTTGTAAGTACCTACTCCTGGTTACATATACATAAAATGAAAAGGCAGTATGCAAAAGAAGAAAAATCCCTTCTACTAACAAATCCGCCCTCTAGACTCCACAGCCACTCTCCAGCCTCTTACATGCCCTCCCACTCCCGCCATGACGCTCCAACTAATATCCTCCTGGGCGAACACACAGACTTACTCGGCCGAGCGGCGAAGTGATACGACGGGACCCAAGTTGTTTGAAAAGCTGGTCAACTGACATTTATAACAGGAAAAAAATGTAACATAGTTACTGACAAATTTGCGATGTGTTTTATTCCACAATACCAGGTAAATATTCATTAGTTTATTAATTGGGGATGTGCTGCGTCATCAATCTGTCGCGTACCACCATCTTTTGAGAGTTCTGTTGCACACGACACTGCCACCCAAGTTGCAGGCCTAACAACATGCTGCTCTCACTGCATTCCAACACGCCTCTGTAGGTGCCTCCAAGCTCTGAACTCTGACCTGCCTGCCTGCCAGGTAAATCCCCTCCAAGAGGAGGTGAGCTCAGAGTCTACTTGAAAATTTCAAAATCCAAAAGAGGTAAAATATAAGAAAAAGCTTCTTAGAAAAGTAGTTTGCAATTAAATTAGCTTTAAAATGAGTCCAAACACGACATAAATTTAATGGTTTTATCTTGCTTTAACAGTAAAATGTTAAGTTGGCCTAATTAAATTGTTATAAACAGCAATAAAATATTAAATTACGAGTGAAGAAAAAAAATTGAAATTACTATATGATAAGAAACCAAGTATGGGCTACGTGCTAGTGCACGTCCTTATCATGTAGCCGGATATCTTTGTAGAGGGTTTGAAATAAGCCTTTACTTGGTCCTCCACTTAACAATGGATTCGCCCACATTCTTCTCTTCCTACGCCTACGTGTCCTACTCTTTTTCAGTTTTGTAAGCAAAAGAACTAACATTAATGACACAAGTAACCCGTCCTCACTAAAGGAATTCATCATGTATACTGACTTGTTTATTTGTGGCGCAGCAGAAGTGGTGGGATAAATGCGGGTACTTATTGTTGAGATATAATGTGGCGCCACTGCGGAAGCGCCACCGAAGTAGTCCGGGGAAAGGGGCCCTAAGGTTGGGACACTATACTTACAGTGCGTTGGAAAGAGAGAGCAAAAGCCTATACAACTCTGTACTGCAATCTAAGCGTGAGACACTCTATAGCCAGGTTTATACAACGAGTAATATAAAGACCAAAATTATCAGTGGCCGCATGTAACTATCCCCAATAGGAAAGTTCTAAAACTGATTATTGTTTTAAAATAATTAGTGCAGAGGCAAAAATCTTGGGAGTGGTGCGCAGACTAAGGAGTGCCTGATGGCCCGGTTAGGGGACCCCCGTCCCCTTTCCGGGGAGATGCTTCCTGCTGATAAGACTGATGGCAGATTTAATCCCTTCCAAGACCCTGCATGAACAAACAACGTGCGTTCCAGCCAGATCACAGAAACATGTGAGCCAGTAGATTTGCTCGGGCGCTTTGAGATTTCTGCGCTCGAGAGCAAGTTGAGATTTTCTGGTAGTAGAAAATGAGCAGGAAAGAGCAGGAATCGTAGTACTCTTTTCTGCTTCCAATCGAACGCCTTAAAGTCACGAGCTGCGGAACTGTCAGGACCTTTCTTTACTTCATATCAGCTGATCGTAAACTTATTAAATTCAACTTTTTTGAAAATTGCATTATATGGTATTGAATTTTTTAAAGGAAGAGAGTGAGTAGGCCAATGGGCGCTAAAAAGAGTTATTTCTACATGTGGAAATGTGGAAACCAGCCTAGTTACAACACTGCAGTGACATCATCATAGAATGGGTCAAAATCCATTAAAACCTGAAATTTTAGGTAAACCATAAGATTATAATATAACCTTATCCTCCTAACTTGTACAAATGTAAAGCTATTAAAAAGTTTTTTATCTTCGTAAGAGTAGTAGAGAAGTAGAGTTTACAAATTTTTCATTCAATAGTGAAAGGATAAAAAAATAGTAAAACTAGGACATACATTTTAATATTTGAATTAATTCTAGGAATTATGTTTCTACTGTATTGTAATTACCAGTAATAAATCAATGTATTTTAATAACAAAATTTGTGTTTTCTTTTGTATCTTAACATTTATGTGAATATATAATTCATATTCATAACTTTTTACCATTGATGTTTCATGTTATTTTTTGTGAGAACTAAACAATTTAAAACATTACCAGGAATTTATTACTCATATCTGTATATATAAAACAAAATTTCTTCTAAGTGACTGTTGTACAGCAGTAGTAGTTTAACTGATACACATTTACGCAGGTTTATGTAGGCCTATTCAAAATATATGATTTTGCCCCAGTACAAAAATAATATATATGTTATTGCCCATGTCATTGGTTTTAAGATATTTCGAGGTTAATTTTGTTACTTAACGACTAATTTATTAAACTGAATATTTAATTTTATCACTAGCCTTCAGCTACGAACGTAATATTTTCATCTGTAGATTTATTGCCTTCCACAGTGTGGCGAGACATCGCAACGCAACAAAAACACTGAAATATCTCTTACAAAATAAACAATCGATTCAAATTTGGCGCAAATTTCTCTGCTCTTCTAATCTTCCTCGGCAGCAAGGACAGGAAGTTCATGCTCTCAACGCTCGAACACCATACAAAAAAATAATAAAACGCTTCCGGAGAATCGAACGCTCGAAATGAAAAAGCGCAAGAAAAGAGCAGGAAAATCTCAGAAGTAGTAGAAATCTCAGGGCGCCCGAAAAAACGTAGAGTTCTGTCTACCTGCTAGTCATATCGCCCATAAGTCATCAACAATTTCACCAACTGGCATGCCAATGCAAATTATTTGAAGTAAAATGTGTGGTCATAGATTTCTGATGTATATCGTTGTAGCTTATTAATCGACGATCTTGCCAATTCACGAGTACGCAGTAGCTGATTATGGTCAAATAGTAGGCATTATTACAAGTTAACAATAAATACTCTGCCTGCCGTATTTACATGTCGCGAATGGTAAGCAAAATTTCAATTCTCGGCATATACTTATTAAACCAACAATTTCATTTTAAACTGGGAACTTATGGGAAGTTACGGAGGATATTATTCGAACATATATTGGCCTTTTTTTAAGCGCATAAAGGTATTAAAGTTGTGTATATAATAATTTAATATGTTCATGAAGTAGTGGTAGGTTTGTAGACAGTACTTGCGAGTACAGTTTCCTCTTACGAAACAATTTAAGCTCGCACAGTTTTCTCATAATAATACATCAATGATAAAATTTTCATTTTACTTTGCCATGCAAATAGTGAAAACCAATTTATTTACTACCTACAATTTATAAACTTATAACTTAATATTTTTAATAGTTAATATTATATTTGGATTGTATTGCATTATTCAATGATGAGACACAACGATGAGACACAGTGATGAGACACAGTGATGAGACACAATGATGAGACACAGTAATGAAACACAATGATGAGACACAGTGATGAGACACAGTGATAAGAAACAATGGTGAGACACAATGATGAGACACAGTGATGAGAGACAACGATGATACAAAGTGATGAGGTACAATGATGAAGTACAATGATAAGACACAGTGATGAGACACAATGATGAGACACAATGATGAGACACAATTGAGAGACACAATTGTGAGACACAATTGTGAGACACAACGATGAGACACTGTGATGAGACACAATGATGAGACACAGTGATGAGATACAATGATGAGACACAATGGTGAGCCACAGTGATGAGACACAATGATGAGACACAATGATGAGACACAGTGATGAGACACAATGATGATACACAATGATGAGACACAATGATGAGACACAGTGATGAGACACAATGATGAGACACAGTGATGATACACAATGAGACACAGTGATGAGACACAATGATGAGACACAGTGATGAGACACAGTGATGAGACACAATGGAATCTTTGTTCCGTTATCTGGCAAAGACACGCAGGTCCGAGAACACAAGTGCGACTGCTTTTATGTTTTCATATTTTCTTTAGTTTTATCTGACAGACATCTGCTTCGCTATGGAGTAACGTATAGTTTTTTTAACCAGTGACTTCCACGTCTATCAACAGGGCGATGTGACAGCCAGGGGAATGTCTCGTCTCCTTATGGCTAACATTATTAACTAACATAAGTTAGCAGAATTTATAAGTTTTCAAACATATATTATTTTATTATTTTTATGGCACCAAAACAGAACAGTCAAGAGATACGCTCAGAGAAGTGACGTAGAAGCTACAAATGCAGACGATAACTTCAGAGTTTCAGTTTTTGTTTAATCTTCACATTATTGATTTAATTCGGGGAAATTGAAGTCTATTTAAAATTAATTATTTCAATACGTTATATTCGCGTTACACCAGTTAGAATCTGTCCCAGAATAACATCCAACTGGCAAGAACACTTGAAGTTTCTCGTTATAAAATATTAGGGATACTTAATTTTGTTGCAGTTAGCAATTTCCGGAGAGTGTTAACTCTGTTACCAACGAGAAAGAACAACAGAAAATCAACCGAAAAATTAGAGACAGTTCTTGTATGTTGTAGTGAGCTATTCCCTATGGTACGAAAAGTTCTTAACTTTTGGCTATATTGCCTTTGTAGGGCCTAGGCATATTTCTTCTAACCGAAGATTATTTTCCACGCTAAAGTTTATTAAGTCTTGAAATTACAAGAAATATAAATCGCTTAATAGGGCTGTGGATGTTACTTGGTGATATTCCAGTCGCTATTAACAATGTTTTTATCTCGGCCGGAGGAACTAACGTTCTCAATTGTACTTCATTATACACACAAATAATGTTGCGAAATCACTTAGTATAACGAGAAGGAGTGATTGATGACTCATATGTTGTTTGCAAAATATTTCGTCTGTTTTGATTGCTTAAATCAAATTATATGTGTTATTTCGGGAAGTATATTTACGTCGCTAAAATTAATTTTGTAAACAAAGAATATTATTTTAATTAAGTAATTTCGTATGACTGTCATAAACATAATGTTACAAGTTTGAGACATAAACTTTCTATGTGGGCAATTCCCATTAGTTCTTTGGGATAGAGGTCTTATAATTAGAAATAAAAGAGTTAAATTAAGTACTGGATTTAATAGCTCACAAAGCTACGAAATACACAAAACAGTAATCAACTAGAACTCTCACAACACAGTTATGCACACAATACACGTTAATTAGCTTGGACAATAAAAGCACAAAAAAGTCTACAATCAATTAATTAAAAATTACAAATCACAATAAAATTCATTCATATATCCAATCAACAGGCTTTCAAATAGGGACAATGTACAACCTTAATAGTCCGAAGTGGTGATGACTCACCATGTGCTGCGCAGCACGCCGAGTGCACCGCTGTCTTCACTCTTGAGGTCCTCGGCTCGACTCCCGTCGCGCACCTCCTCTTCGCCTGTCAGCCCGCCGCAGCAGTCCTCTTGATTCGCCCAACACTACTCCGAAGGTAGCCGCCTGCCGCCTCACAATTGACTCTGACGTCACCAAGATGTCTTCACCAGTCTCTCTCCACAGGCGTAGCACCTTCCTCTAGCACTACCAATAGCGAACTCTCCCCGAATATGTCGATTCGGAGCTTTTATACTTGGCCAAACAGTCGGGTGTTCCCCGCATTACAGGGTCTAAAATTAGACATTTCATCATGTTTCGCATGTGATTTGAGTCACGTACACCGCTTCGCAGGGTAAACGCGCAGTTGGGACAGGTATCTATGACGTAGTTTCGGCGGGATTCCCACTGTGAGACACTCGGGCTTTGAGTCATGGGCCAGCCCTCAAGGTGTTTCGACACAGGCCCCATCCAGCCCACCCTCGGAAACACAGCATGCAACAGTAATTTACGATTTTATACTTTGAAATTCAGACAGTTTAAATACTATTTAGAGCAGTTTTTTTCTTTGGGCAATGGCAGTCCCTTATTACATAGGCAAACGGCGTGACATTTCATCTCACTCTTATAATATTTTCACACGAGTATCCTTCCTTTCTATATTAACAATTATTGTTAGCTTACTTTACGAAGAAAAATGTAGGTTTATCAGATCACCTTCCTGTAAGTGTCATTTGTCCTCTACAAACTTTTGAACACATTGATAGAATTCTATCAAAATTTGTACGTTTATAGTACTTAGTAACCTGACTTGATTGTGTATTTTGTTCGTGCCGTGTTCATGTTTTCAAAATGTCAAACATTTAAACATTTTTCGATTATGCTAAGGAACCAAATTTGAGAATTTTATCACACTCGGTATATAAATAGTACTAGGTAAAGTAACTTTGATGAATTTTGTTCATGTCGCTTTCATATTTACACAATAGCGGCCATTAAAAAAATTATTGATTAACTCACATGAGACAAAAAAAACGTTGATAAGAATATCATCAAAATCGGTACAATTACTTAAGTCTTAATTATATCGTTTATACCGTATTGTGGCCCGTAATTTTTTTTATATGCGTAAATCTAGGGACCATTTTTCAAAGTTTCTTCAGACTTGGTACGAATTTAATGAATTTGTTTGTTCATGCCGTATTTAGTTACGTACGTCCTCTAAGTTCGAAGTATTTATGACATGAATACATATGGAAATTTTTATAATATGTGTATTACTAACTACAGCAAATCTAACTTAATATTTATACACGTCATCATCTTAACACCGATATAACTCGTCTTTTTTTTTTTTGCCTCAGGTACACAATGCTACGAGTTAACTAAATAATCTATTCAGAAGTTATTTAATGACATTGAGATGAGCGTGAACGATTTTAACTTTTAAGGTCAATTTGCATATGCGTTGAGAATTTTGTAGGTAACTTACTGTATCGTTTTTTTTCATTCGATTCTCCATTTTTGGTTCATCCTTAATGAAGCTGATTCCCAGCAAGACAATTATTAGCTTGTGCTGTACGTTATATTCTCTGTATATTTTGCAGCTCTGTTCCTTCTCTCTCTTCAGACGACAATTTTCCTCTTACTTCCACTGTGTTGAATCCTTCAATGTCCTCCGTTTTTTCAACTACTCCCTCATTTTCATGTATTGATAAACCTGCCAACATCATACAATGGCATATGTCCACAATTCCACTCAAAAATTAAATAAATGTAACTCATTGATATGAAAATCAAAGTCACCTCATAGTAGTAGTTAGACTTTGAATAAACTGGGTCGTACACCGAACAGTAGTGTCAGCGACAGCTTTTGTACAAGAATCCGCTGTCGACTTAATTTCAGTCCCTGAGAGTGTTTCAAGTTTCTTTCACAGTAGGCCTACATCTAATTTCAAACGAACGCGTTCTTCCTTCACTCTCTCACAGTCAATGTTTTCAGAGAAAGTCTTGACGCAGCCTCCACTGAGCGTCTAAGAATACAAGTAATTAAACGTTTGGTTGAAGTTAAACAAAATGGTAACTTTATAACTGATGGATACATAAGAACGCTTTTTCCGGATAAATTAAATGAATTGCTCAATTGTCTCCCTCTCCAACTGTTACAAGATTGTTTAAAGTATTGTTCTCGAAATAAATGCACAAGGAATACATGAAAAGTAAGAACTTGTCTGCTGACTGTGGACATGTGAACACGAACAAAGGACTGTCAAGTGTGCCTAGCATGGTCAACGGAGTGTGCAGACACACGTCAGCTTGACGTACCGTATGTATAGTAGCACTTCGTGATGTCACGAGAGAGAAAGCGAGCATGTTACATGTTGATACTGTCGCTTTCTTATGAAAACAAAAACCTATATTTGTAACTCTGCATGTTGTAACTGTAAACCTGTTATATTAAGATGGCTTTCTGGAGTATGCGTCGTATTTCCACTACGAAAATAAACTAACAAAACAATTTCAGAGCTATTTTGTACGTTATTACACACGATCTAAATTACTGTAGCAGATAGCACTTAACACCTCAACCTAGCCCCTGTGTGAACGAGGGTACTTTCTTTGAGAGCTAACAAGTCATTCCAGAATCTTAGCCAGGAATATTTTGTTTGCGTATCCAAGTTTAAGTTGAGTGCAAGCGTGTGTGAAGGTTAAGTGTTCGTGACATTCCTTACGGGCACATTAGAAGCTCTGAAGCGACGAAGCAGTAAGGTCGACCTTGTAGCGCGCATCAAATGCCGCATAGCCTCAACGAGCCAAACGCTGAACTATCATGCAATGTTCCCTCCGAACCGTTTTTACTATGGAGTACCAAGCAGTGATCGTATTGTTACATATTTGCATAATTACATGTGGACGATTCTCTGAGCTCTTTGGATAGAGGTCTTACAATTAGAAATTAAAAGAGTTTAGTTAGGTTCTTAAATTTATTAAATCACAAAGGTTACAAAATACAAAAACGAGCAATCAACTATGGTATTCACAACACACTATTATGCACACAATTACTATGCACACAATTACTACTATGCCACAAAAAAGTTACCTAACTTATTGAGAACAAAGACAAGAAAACGAAAAACAATAAAAGTTCAGTCATAAATCCAACTAACAGCCTTTCAAATAGGGATAGTATACAACCTTACCAGTCTGAAGTGGTGATTAATTGCCTTGTGCCGCACATCACCCCGAGCGCACCTCTGTCTTCACTCTTGAGGTCTTAAGTTCGATTCCTGTCGCGAACCTCATTTTGTCCGTCGACCCATAGCAGCAGTCTTTTTGCTTCGCCCAATACTGCTCCGAAGGTATGTACCTGCAGCCACACAGTAGACTCTGATGTCACCAAGATGTATTCACCAGTCTCGCTGCACAAGCTTAGCCCCTTCTTATAGCACGACCAATAGCGAACTCTCCCCATAACGGCCGGTCCGGAGTATTTATACCCGGATCATCAGTCGGGGAATCACCGAGTTCCAGGGGTCTAAAAATATACATTACGTCATTCAAACCTGCCGATTGTCATGTGGAAAAGATGTCATCAGGACTATACTCGGGTCTCGAAACACACATGGGAAATCCTAATGACGTCTCTCGGGAGTACTTTAGCACACCCGGTAATAAGCAATTCCACTACTGTAACCGAATCATCGGGTTGTGTACCTAATAGGATAAATATGCTTCCAGCAAGGCTGAAACGCTACAATATAATTGTAATGAAGGAACGTCTGCAGCAAATATCAGTAAATGTCACAATCGTGGTTTCACAGATATATCCGGTTAGTATATTTTAAAGAATGACATTCTGAAAAGGCCGTTTTAGGATATGTCGAAGGGCTTTGAAACAGTGTTTTTATTAAGCATGGCGATTAAACAATGACCTTCCTACGACCTCCCGACATTGTCATGAGTTTTCTTTTTACAAACACAATGCATGATAGGCGGCCACCTTACATATAAGATAGATAGATCGTAATTGTAAGCAGAGGAAGATCTCAGAGAACCAGGTGCAGGCAATGCAAGTACTGTACTGCGGCATGGCTACAGTGTAAGGTAGGTAGTTCGTAATTGTAAGCAGAGGAAGATCTCAGAGAACCAGGTGCAGGCAATGCAAGTACTGTACTGCGGCATGGCAACAGAGTAAGGTAGGTAGTTCGTAATTGTAAGCAGAGGGAGATCTCAGAGAACCAGGTGCAGGCAATGCAAGTACTGTACTGCGGCATGGCTACAGTGTAAGGTAGGTAGTTCGTAATTGTAAGCAGAGGAAGATCTCAGAGAACCAGGTGCAGGCAATGCAAGTACTGTACTGCGGCATGGCTACAGTGTAAGGTAGGTAGTTCGTAATTGTATGCAGAGGGAGATCTCAGAGAACCAGGTGCAAGCAATGCAAGTACTGT
>PNEQ01063453.1:0-11308 GCA_003012365.1 Medauroidea extradentata
AATGCACTAAATGAACAGATTCATATGCAGTTTCAAAACAAAACTGTTAAATTCACATTTATCACCCTAATTTAAGAAAAATTAACTAAAACTAACAATATGCTAACTCTATTATTAGCACACCACAACATGTGGTAACCTTGAAACATGTAATTATTCACTAAAGTAGTAGAGGTCAGGTGCCCATCCACCTTACAACGCGCAAAGCCATAGGAGAATGACCGTGATCACGTGTAATGCGTGCGCTCACGGAACAATAAATTCAAGACGGTGGCAAGTAAATTGCTGCAGCTAGCGCTATCGATTGTCTCGAACGCTACGATCGCTGTATTCACGTTGGCAACATTGATCTCTTTACGTACGTTCGTTTGTCTTTGTAAGCACAAACAACGGTAACTTTAACCTAAAATTTTTGAAACGTATTTGAAAATGTTTTATTATAAACAGTTCTGTTTTAAATAATTTCCATTTTAGTGCAGCGTGTTTTAGATGTTTAAAAAACTGTAATGAAATCGAAAAAAAATAGCTGAAGTTTTCGATAAAACAAAAATAGAGTGACGAGTTTGTGGAAACATGTGTTGATCTGCATAAAGAACTTTACATTCCCAGTCAAATGCATACTGTTTTTGTCTAAATTCGTGATAGCATTTGCAAAAAATGGTAAAAAGCTGAACAGTATAAACCTAATAAAATAATCTGATCTAACACTTTAAGATGTCCTCTTGGTATGTGCACATGCAATAAATATTCCCGTAACAGTATATTCAATTCCGATATTGGTAACTTACACTATACCAAATTTTATGTGACAAAATATGATAGATGCATTGCTTGCATGAATACTACAACTTCGATTTTACCTGTAGAGGGTTTATTAAGCAACATGAAAACAAAAGTACTAACTAAGGTAAGCTGACTCGATTTTTTTGAGATTTGCCTTAATGTACACTTTCCCGCTATTTACACTTTTTGCCCTGTCCCCCTGAAAAGCGTAAATAAGGGGTTTCACTGTACTAACTTCATTGTCAAGGAAGACTCTGATATGAGATAAATCATTGCAGCGACTGCAAAGATTAGTTTATTCCTAGGTGTTTTCAGTGTAAAAAGATAAACTGTTTTCTATTCACATGGCCACCAGGTGACGGTTCTAAGATTTATTCGTAATACATGCTAATAAAGCAAAAAAAACCTACAACATCGTGAAGCCAAACATGTGTTGGGTACTAATATTATTGCTTATTTAATATAATTTAACTGCCGAAAAGTGTTAGATTTTCTTACAATAGTTCATTTAAGTTCACTCACCCCACAGTCAAGTTTACTGACATGGGAGACTACAGTAGAATCCCGTCATAGCGAACATGGAAAAAGCGGAAACACAATTATAACGAAGTCTTTTCGAGGAACCGTCAAAAAAATGCAAAACAATTCCACGAAAAATGTGAATTTTATGAGTAAAAACATGTATGATGAGTCGTGTGAAGCAGGCTTGTAGCGAGATTTGTGACCATGTGAAGCAGGCTTTGTGGCGGTGTACGTGACCTTGTGAAGTGAGCAGGTATTAGTTAGCCGGATGCAACCCTCGCCCCGCCACCCCTCCCCCTTTCGAGCCAACCCGCTTGCACTGTCACGTGATTCATGCCTCTGCCTGGACACCTCGCTTCCCTCCCAAAACTCACGCGGGCGTCGTTCTAAAAATATAATTGCGCCCTTTACCTCCCTCACCTCTTTTCAACCCAGGTGACAGTTGGCTACGTTTTCGTAGTTAATCATTGTGCTTTCAACCGTGTTTAATGTCACATACAGCTTGCGTTTCTGATTTTAATTACTGATTATGATTTTGGATTTTGATATACGTCTAGTCGAGCGACGCAATTACGACATCTGCTGCTACAACAGCGCAACTACGACAGTATTCTCAATGCCCGCCAAAAATTTTTTTTAAAAATAATTTTTAAGGAAAAAAATGGAAAAAGTTAACACAGCGAGCAGGAAAGATTATTTAAAATACTGTATGTACATTAGAATTCAGTTATAATTAGAGGCCCAGAATTTTCGCAAATGCGAAGGAGTGGCGATAAAATGAGAAAGTCTCCAAGAAAATGATCAACTTTCCGCGAGAGCACCTAGATCCTCGGCGACGTGGCGGGGCGCATCAGCCTGCTGCTCTGTCCCTTGGGCCTAGGTCCTGTGTATGGTTAACAAGAAGAGGGTTGCTCGGATACTCATACAAATGAGAGAGATCAATAATGTCTCTCTCCCTCAACCTGCTTGTACATAAAAAAACCAAAGCGCCAGCCAGAAACACATGACCGGTGTTGGGAGGGGGGGTGAGGGAGATAAAAAAGGAAGGCTCGGATGCCAGACACACTGTTGTCATCCAAAAAGCTTCCGCGCAGCTCAGATGACTACATGGCTATTTGGAACAAGAACTGCGTGTTCTGACTGAATAATGGCGGACATATGCTGTTTCTTCGCTAAGAATAATTGCCGCCGCCGGCTGTGCTATACCTGAATCACACACACACCACGCATACGGAAGAAATGCCTCTGGGAGATATGATAGCCCTGTCTCTTTCCCTCACACACGCACCCACACAACTACTCGTGCTTATCTCTGCTCTGCTTGGACGCATTGGCATTACCGTCTCCTGTCAATTCATTTGCTGTTCTGATTCACCTTCATGCTTACACAGTCGGCGGTATGTGTTTTTATCTTTTAGTTTAATGGCAATTTCAACATTTACTGTACACTAATTATAAATTATAATTTAACACACTAAACGTCCCATAAACTTGAGCGAGAAGCAATAAAGCCTTGCGGGCTGGCCGTTGCATTGTTAAAGTATCATTCACACAGTCAGGAATAGCATAGCATGGGAACAAGAGTAAGTCAATTTTTTTTGTCTTGGATAGTGTCTGTTTAAACAGCTGAAAAGGAAGAAAAGAAAGAAAAAGTAAAAAAAGCAGGGGTGGTGGGCCATGTGTGAAAACAAACACATCTAGCATTAGCATTTCTTTTCAACGAACTGTCTATCTAGAGTGGTAGAGCTCATGTGTGCGCACTTCTGTTACTACTAGTACTAATTGGCTTTGAAACTAACTTTGTGCCGCTGCTGAACACAGTTCACTACTAGTGCACGAAAATAAAGCACTACTAATTTTGGCGTCTCTTATATTTACTGGCAAATAACACTAGCATTACCTGCCCAACAGACTAGTGAACAATTACATTCACCTGTCCAAGCTGATGTTTATATATCTCGGACAAGCGCACAAATTATTCCACGCGTGCCACAGTGTGACAGGGCACACACACAGAATTATCATCAGTGCATGCATACTCAAATAAATAAATTAACTAATTAATTAATTAATTAATTAATTAATTGCTACACTCATCATTACATTGGTCTGCAGCGGTTGGCAGTGTAATCATGTTGACTGCTGGCACGTGCACACTTGCTGCGCGCCCACACAGGCGAGACACCGTTGAGGCAGTCCAGCGATTGATAGCTATACTTACAAGACACGGCAGAGATTTTAGCCCGTTTTGACTTAGCGAATAGTTGCACCCATACTTGTTGGGTATCACTGTAACCAGCACATACTTACCTGTTAAAATAAACCTATACACTAGACCCCCGATTTTACGAACCCTGGATTTAACGAAGGTAGCGATTCTACGAATACAATCTCACGAACCCTCAAAAAATAACAAAATTATATGACAAAAAAAGTTGTACGGAATTATGTTGACAATGAATAAAACATACTGTATCTAATTCACGGCATTAAAATATGAATTGTAGAGTTGCAGTTATTACTTGGTAAGTCACAATATTAAAAATAAAACAAAAATAGCAAAAATCCGTTAAAAAATGTGGCAGTGACAGTTTGAAAACCGCGCGGCGGCGTCGCCGCCTGTGCCAAGCCGGCCGGCCTGTCTCCGTCAACTACGACGTATTAGGATCTATATTGAGGTCGTACTATAGACACAAAGGTCCAGCGCATGCGCATATTGCTTTTTAACTATAGTACAGCCTCCTTCTAGGCTGTTTCACGTCTTATATCTCTCTCGTCTCGCGCCGAATGAGTTTACTTTTTTACACGAACTCTATAAATAATAGCGTGATATTTTTCTTTATTGCGTTAAAACCATACGTACTTAAAACAATTAACTTGGCGCATAATTTGATTAAACAATGCGTTACTGCGTGTCGTAACGTGCGTTTCACAAGTGAGCACGATAATAGCGCTACCTATTTTCCAAGTGTAGAAACATTTGTCTCCGGGTATGTCGAACTTGGAAAATAAATAGACGTTCGTGTATTACGTAATCCCGGAACTCCTAATATATTTTTACCGCATATACTGACTGTGAAAGTGATTATTTTCATTCACTTATACATGTAATTCTCGACGATTTTAGGTAAGAACGTCAAAAAATGGCGTTTTTGGAACAACGTCGGTATATGCTACGGTGCCGCTATCTATCCGCCATCTTGTGAACGTTCGTACAGTTGCGCTATCTGTCCGTTCTGAACGCTACTAGTATCTACGTTCTCGTACAATTCATCAACAACGTCGAGGGAATGTTTTTACGTTAAGTTATATAAAACTGCGCAATGAATAAATACATCCGCTTATTCCTTCTTTATTTGGTGAATAATTTACAAGGGCATTTTACTAGTAAGGAATGCCTACCTACTTTTTTTTCTTCTATTAAACGCTACGCAAATCGGGCTATTCGCTCGTGAGAAGGCACTCTACAGCTCGGTTTTCTCTTTTTTTTAGGACAAAGGTCGATCATATCTATTGTTTAGCGGTGTTCTTTTGATCGTAAGACGTCTGCCTATTGATATAAATTTATATTTCAACTATCACTTGCGTTATTTTTCCGTTAAATGCTACGGAATTCGGTCTATTCGCTCGAGAGAAGACACTCGGAATCTCGATTTTCTCATTTTTCTACGAAAAGGATTGGTCATATCTATTGTTTAGCGGTGTTCTTTTGATCGTAAGACGTCGGACTATTGATATAAATTTATATTTAAACTATCACTTTCTTTATTTTTCCGTTAAATGCTACGGGAGTCGGGCTATTCGCTCGAGAGAAGACACTCGGAAATCTCAATTTTCTCATTTTTTGGGGACAAGGGTCGGTCATATCTACCGCTCAACAGTGTGACGTCTGGCTACTGATATCAATTTATGTTTACATTATTACGTTAATTAATTTCCCGCAAAACGGTACGGAAGTCTGGGCCTAGAGACACTTTGCAGAAGAAAATGCAATTTTAAAATTATCGGATAAGGAGGGGGGGGGGGCAAAAATAAGCCGCTATCGAATTTACAAAGGTAGCGATTTTACGAATGCGATGAGAGGAACCGTGAGTATTCGTAAAATCGGGGGTCTAGTATATTTCCTTAAAATGACGTAATACTTTGTAATTAAATAATATTATAGACAGTTTTAATGCAATTTTTGGGTTTAGGGGTCAGAATCTGCCAAATTCGGCTATAACGAAGTTCGAACCCAGAACCGTGACATTTCGCTATAACGAGACTCCACTGTATTTTAATTTTTGTTGTACAATTTATGTTTTATAACTTTTTTAAAAGCTAAGCTCAAACAGTATTGTTTCTGTATCATAAATTTGCATATTGTGACGCGTCCTGCGTCTGTGTGTGTGTTGCTGTGGTCTATTGTTATTGTTGTTGCCGATGATGTGACGCGTCCTGCGTCTGTGTGTCGTGTAGATCTGTCTGTTGTTGTTGTAGTCACTGTAGTGGGTGTTGAGGTTATGTGGCTTGACGTGCTCCGGATAGCTCAGTTTAAGTTACTTTCAGGGTTAACTAACCATCGTGATTTCACCAATAACAACTCACTTACTCAGTCAACTGTTGATTTATTTTTACTTTAACTTTGACAGATGTTTGTTGGATTCGGTAAGTTTCTTACAAAAGGCGGTTATTTACCAAGCACAAATAAACCCGTCAGCTGTCCGGCGTTACCATGTCTGACCGTGAGTTAAACAAAAAAAGGTAATGATGAAACACTTATTCGTACCAACTGCCCTACAACTAACGACCGCCTCGGGCCAGCGCCCGGCACAAACTGCCCTAAAACACCGCTACCGCCTCGGGCCAGCGCCCGGCACCCACTGTTCCCTCATGGCAACGGACATGGTAACAAATAGCGCACCACGGCGGAGTGATACAACAGACTCCAATCTTCCCAAAACCAGCAAAATTACACTTAAAACAGATCACAAAGGATTCCAAAATTTCCGTTTATAGGTTTTACATTGAAAGAAAATTCTTTATCCACACAAATATAATAATTAGGGACAAAAGGTGCGCAACAGCGGAACTACTTTCGCGGCACAATACCCTAAGCAACCCCCTGTGATGGCTGACCTACGTGCGTCAATAACCTACGTCATGGAGAGAATTCCATGAAGCAAGCAATCAACCACAACGTCGGCGCCAGAAATCCTACAGCCTGGAGAAGCTTGCATCACCTGAAGTTACTCAATTCACCAGGGAAAATTTAATAAGCTAAAATTGCCAAAACTCAAAAATTGGTCAAAATACAAGAAAAAGTTATATCAACAAAAATAATTGAAATTTTATTGTGGTCAATTTGAAACCAAACAAGCCAGGAAAATAATCAAATGACTCTACTTTACAATTCCTTGACTATTTTATATTTAAATTTTGAAAAGATGAATTTAAATTAACATGTCCCCAATTACTAGGTTATTGAATTCTGTTGCATCACACCGGACACCTGACAAACTCAACCTGAAAATGTATATAGCCTGTTAAGAAAGCTTTACATATAAATTTAAATAAGAAAATAAAAACACTTTATAAAAATTAAACCAAGATGGGGAAGTGGCTGAACACTTCACAATATATGTTTACAAATCACTGATTTAAAAGAGCACTTAAAAATATATATTTTACTATATTAACAATTCCTAAATATTTTGACAATGAAACCAATCATACAAACAAAACTCAACTTATGAACTTGTATTTTAAAAATCAATTAGTCTACACATTAAGGTTCTAGTCTGTTTCTCCTATATAGCACAAAGTATGTGATCTGCTTTTGAGAACACTTGTTCAGATGGCACACACGTTGCAGGTATGTAGCCTACAGATATTCTGTTGCTAAATTATGGAAATGCAAACTAAAAACTAATACTATGGTAATACATTACTCTTCTTGTCTAGGTACAGCATTTCCAGGTATCGTTGCATTATTTGTGTTAAGTTGCTAGCTGTAGCAGTAAAACATTTAAACAGCAACTTAGGTGTCAAGATGACACCAATTTGAATCTGTTTCCTTTGTATTGTTTCCCGTTTCCCCACAGTATAAAACACGATAAATTACCATATGTAAGTTCTTGTAACGATGTTGGAAAGCTGTCAAAAAACGCACTAGGTACTATGAATGCAGGTGAGCGTAACAGCTTACACTTTATCACTATTACAAAGTCGAACAGTGAACTGAATAAAAAACTGATTCTTCACAAACCGAATCAATGAGACAATTGTGAAAGTGAACAAGCATCGGAAATTTGAAATAAATGAAAATTCGAATTTTGAAACAATTCAAAATTCGAACATTACAAAAAAATGATTTTGGAAAAAAAACATTTAGACTGAAATTGATTTAGAAAAACATTTCATTTTGCCCATCACTACTAGCGAGGCACAAGAGGAGCCCATTGTTGTCCGGCGCATTCGCACTCAGTGATGGCAGTTGTGCTAATATGGTATCCAAAGAGTGTTTATATATGATTCAGAGTTTAGTTGCAGGTGTCCGGTAAAAACAGGACACTGTAGTGAGTGGCGCAGCATGTAGATAATTTTTGTTATGATTGAATTACAGGAATTGAATTTTGAAACATTTTACGTAGCAAAGATCACTGATGTTCATTTTGAGTGATGATGTAACTTTGAAACAATTTAATAGTAAATAAATAACACCACGAGCAAAACCGTTGTCTCTTTGTAAACATACCTCATATAGTACTCTACATTGTGCAGGACAGTACCTCCCCTTGGGCATTAGTGGGTTAAGTGGCGATTGCGACGACATTGCAACATAACCTTAAACTTTCACCTGCTGTTGGTGAGTTAAGTGCAAACAAGCAGCAGCCCAGCTACAGTAATAATGGTATCAAGGAAATAAAATTGTGTATCATCACTTATTTCACACTTCCAGAGCTACTTTTCTATTTATTTTTACTATATGCACCGTCTAAACAATTGTCACAGCAAAACTGCTGTTTTGAAAAGGACATAAGTGAAACAAGGTACACTTGGTAAGACAGCTACAAGCCAACATTATTAATAAGTTGCATAGTAGCAAAACCTGAAGTTACTGTACACAGTATCTTTACAAATATTTTCTACTCTACTAACCCAAAATAAGTCTAGTGAAAATACTATACTCAAAATCATGTCATCAGTTGTTTCAAAACAATTAAGTAAATATTTTTGCTTAACTCTTTTGCTGCGGGGTAAAAATTTTTTAATTGTGCCAAGATAGTGTAAAAAAATTATAAAAAATATTTTTTTTTTAAATAGTTTATTTATGGTTAATTTTAAGCGAGTAAACAATGTATCTATGGTTTAAAGAGTCATTTAATTCAATGTTCAACTAAAGTCGCATGTCACAGTTTAGAAATATTTTGTATATTCGACTATAGTAGAATGTCGCAGCGAAGGAGTTAACAAACTTTGTGTGCATGTAAAGCTCATTTGAAAATGTTGTTCCCACTAATGTGTGACATGATGAACATTAATGGATAAAAAACTACTAATATGAAGTACAAGATGAATACTGTTGTAAGCAACTGCACCTGGACGACATGGCCTTTCACTTTCATAGGCTCCCAGTACTTCTTCTTGATGGCGGCACACAGCTCATCCTGAGCTCTGCACAAAGCCAGTGCTCTCTCTCTAACCTTGTCTCGCTCCTTCTCTGCCTCCTGCAGCCTGCGTGCCCGCCCCTCCTTATCCAGGTCAAACTCTGCCACTGGCAACTGCTTCTCTGGAGGGCTTCTCATGTTTGCTTCCAGTAGTATGGCTAGCTGCAGTCACACCATTACCTTAAACAGTGCAGCTCAAAACACACGTACACACACTCACATACACATCCCAATTTTGTCTACTGTGCTTATTCAGTGGTTTCAACATTTTAACTCAGACTTTAATTTAAATAACTAAAAAACAAAAGTCAGAAATATTTTTTTTTTTTCCATTTCTGTATTTAAAAATGGAAGGCAAGATTATGCATACAGAACTACAGAATTATTTTTAATGGTTCATTGTCTCCTTTATGAGATACTACATTCAATCCCAGGTAAAATATTAACACACAACATGCACACAAACTTTACTTGGCGGCACACAGTGTCCATTTTTTATGTAATAAAAAACATAAAGGTTAAGGCAAGACATTTGTTGTCTTCTCACAACAAAAATAAAAAACCAGCACGATACATACAAAGAAATAGGCTTGCTGAAAATAGTGACGACCAATAATTGAAATACAGTGCAGCCGACGCAGAGTGTCTCTTTCAATAGCACAAACTCTACAATCTAGAATCAAAGATTTGATAAATCAGTAGTTTAGAGACTACAGACATTCATATTATACTTTTAAAGTCATTGTTCTGTAACATCTGAATTTTACCAAACATTTATTTACTTTGCGACTTAAAATAAATAAGGCTACCGTACAGTCTGCAGTACAATAATTTATTATTATTGGCTAACCCATAGGAAGAATAATGTTTAAATGCTGGAGGTGAATGTCTTAATATAAAATTTATAAGAAAATCCTCACTCAAGAAAGAAAGAGAAAAATATTAAAGCAATAGACTGAATATTTTACTAGAATATCCTGCAGCATGTCAGGTATTATTAAACATCGCCATCATAATTATCTAATGACCTTCCTTAAAATTGCTAGGTCAGCACAGTAAAATGTAAAATATTGCCCTCTTTTCCACCATTCTTTCTCCATTATGTTTCACTTTTACCTTTTCGTATGCAAGGCTGTCATTAAATGATATCTGTTTAAGTCTCTTTTTATACAGCTCTCCAAAATATTGCATTTCCATAATTTCCTTGAGCCACACAATAAACATTTATAAATTATGCCACAAAATTTCAAATGAAACAGTACATATAAAATATGGCATTTGATTTACAATTACCCCTCTCTTTCATGAAAAATTAATAAAGTAGATTAGATTTACAAATTGTATGAATGCAATTGCTACTACTGTACAGTGTTCAGTGAAATAATGAACCAGAAAATAAAAGTAGTAAAAAAAATTATTATAACTGTATTATAAAAAAATTTTTTTGCTTGCATTTATGTTTTTAAACATACACACATACACACATATATACACACACACATATATACACATACACATATATATATACACACACATACACACACACACATATATATATATATATATACAGTGGAGCCCCGCAACTACGACAAGCGATAATCCTCGAGAATTTTGTCGTAGTTGCGTCGTTGCCGAAATTCCCATTTTTAACCCCTAAAAATTTTTTTTTGTTCAAGTTGGTGTTTTTCTTGCTCTAATACCGTGTATCAGTGTTACTCTCATTAATAACACGGTTTTTTAAAACAAAGTAATGTTTTTATATTAAACGCCGACTTTTTCTGAAGATTTTGATACTAGATAAGCCTATAATACCCTCCCCAATTCGTGTTAAAAGATAGAAATAAAATTGAAAACGGCGATGGCGCGAGACGAATATCGACTCGAGTGTGCTGCGCTCTGTGCAAAGCGTCGGCAACTAAAGAGCTTGTACTGTAGCACATTCTGACGGAGCTATTAGTCTTAGTTTCTGAGCGGTCCACTGGGGCGCTTCATGCACCATTAGCCTCTACGGCACAGCTCGTGCCTGACTGGCTACTGCCTGTCTGTGTAGTATAATATTAGCGTTGCGAACTGGAAATATTTTACGATTGTAAAGTGTTTAAACGCTCAATACTTATATTTCTATTACGTTAAACGCTTCTACAGGATTGTACAGTATAATAAACCCATTTTTTCAAAATCACGAAAAATTTACAGTGCGCGACATAACTTGCCGACTGCGTGCAGACCAAAATAAAAACAATACCTACCCCAGACGTATTAATTCGACTTCTCTGCTCACCAGAAAATAAAAATAAACCACAGGAATATAAACACAACTTCTTGTCGGCAAGGAAAATGAGTTGCGTGAATGT